>JAUZNC010042324.1:25829-53956 GCA_034780395.1 Vannuccia rotundouncinata | reverse complement strand
TGAAAATAAAGTTGATCTTTTTAAATAATTGTAGTAACATACAAAATTAATCGATTTCAGTCTTAATATATAATTTATTTGAAATTATAACTTGTAATTACAAAGAAACTATTTATAATCGCAAGTTTTTTCAATGACTCGTTCAGTGTAATAAGTCATAAAAATACAACATTGACTTAAAATATTTTGAAAACACATTTATTTTAGTGATTTATATTTTAGAAAATTGTTTTTAAAACAAATTTATTAACTAAAAATACTAATAAAATATTGTTTCTATTATCATTTGACGTCATTAAATTTTTCGAAAATCAATTGATACTATACTTTGTTATCTTCAGAAAGAATACAGTAAATCAATAAAGGAAGTTTGTTTCTAATTACTTTATATAAAGATTACGGATAGACATCCGCTGTAAAAATATGTTTACCAGGCTAGAGAAATGGAATTTTTTTTAATTCTGAATAGAATTATGAAATGTGTTTCGTTTATTCATATATGTAAATTGAAAGTTTTTTAATTAAAATTTTATTCCATTTTAAAATTATACTAGAAGAGCTTTTCGTTGCCTTATAGTAAGTTGACTCTTAATAAATTACACTCTCTTAAATAATTATTGTCAGTGTATGACGGTTAAAGCTTTCGTTTTTTAGATATAGAAAACTTTTTCATAGATCTTTGGATTCATGTTTTATTATAAAAGTTGCAATTAATCAAATAGTTTTTTAGGTGAGATAAAACTTGCACTGAGCACAAGCTGATTTTACAATTGATGACATAGGAAACTTTCTCTGGCAATTTTGACAAATAATTGGCGGAATATGGAACGTCATGTGCAATTTACGAATTCTGCGATATATTTAATTAGATATTTTGAAACCTGTTTTATAGACATATAGGCCGCCAGTTTGAGTAGTTGAGTAATATTTAACGTTACATTAAATGTTAAATTTTGTTTTAAATGTGGAAAAACCACGATAGAAATGGTCGTTCTTGCACAACTAAAAGTTAAAACTTAAATGCGGTTATGAATATATTGTTCGTAAAGAATATTTACTTATTATGCATTTTATTTTTTTTATCTACAGATATTTCATTATTTTAATTAATATGATATTAGTTTTTAAAACATCTATTTAATAATCATTTCGAGGTATGACTTTTTTATTAAGTAAAGAATTAGCCTATAAATATTCAACATCTTTTCACTATTTGTATTCTAAATTGAGGTTACTTCATTAACATGTTACTCTGTGACTTTATGTTAACTTGTATAAACCATATTTAAAAGGTTGTCAAATTTGAAATGCAAAGAAATGTAAGTTTTATTTAATAAAATCTTAACACAATTCATGAAACTATATGGAATTAATTATATCATTTTATAAATACTTATATATACAAAATGTTGTTGAAAAGTATCAATGCTTTGATTAATACGCTTCATCTTCGCGCCCAAACGAATTGAATTCTTTTTATTTACCTTTTTTATAAAATTGTTATGAAAGAGTTTTCGCACAAATAATATACAATAGAGATGTAGATAATATTTTTCTCCAATTCTGAAAAAAGAAAATTCCTTTGAAATTTGTTTTCGTGGCTTTAAGCGAACCTTTTAACTTCTTTGGAGATTTTAAAATGAAACTAGATAAATACAGGACAGCATTTACTTTACAATATAATTAAAAGTATGCGTACGATATAAGACACATCTGAAGTATAGCTATACTATATAGGGGAGACTTTCTTGTAAAGTGAAAAACTCATTGTCATAATCAATCATCCTAATTATATTTTATTTTTTATTTCAAAGGCGTCAAAAATCCAAACGAATTTATTTTCTTAACGAAGTAAGAATTACTTTAATTTTTTTCAAGAATTGAATAAAAATGGAACCTATAATTCTTAAATAATTCACCCTAAAACCAATGATTTCTTGGGTTGGTTATTAAGTCATGTTATAAGATTCATTTGAGAATTTAAAGTTACCTTTATATAGTTCGAATTCATAATTGTTGGTTTTGTTCATATTCTGAATTATAAAACTACCCGTTAGTTATGAGTTAATAACAAATACATATATATATATTGTTAAATAAAATAAAATTGGATCTATAATTAATTTATTGCCTATAATGTTGAAAGCAATTAAACCCATATTTATACAAAATTTATCTTATTCATTGTCATATTATTACTGGAAGCACAGAGAGTGATAAAGCTTGAAATGTTTTCTTTAGGTAGTGAAAGGGTGTTTATTTTGAATCACATAAATCAGTGCTAATTTTGTGAAACTTGAAGCTCTAGCCATTCACAAATTTGTTGGAGATGGAATAGTTATTTAATAAGAACAGATTGTTATAAATTTTCTGAACTGTCAAATATTTGTAAAAATAAAGAATTTTGTATTGTGATACAATAAAGCATCTTCCGCCTAAAATATAACTTAAGGGAAGCTTTAATAAAAAATAATAAATGAAACATACAAGAAAAATTGTCAAAGATTTTTTATGATCTTCTATTAAATCATGAAAACGATATAACTAGTAAATGTTCCCTCTTTAATTTTAAGATATCTTATAACATATATCCCAAACGTTACTGAAGATAAAACCATATTTAGATATATATTTTTACAAAAAATCTGATTTACAAAGAATTGAAAGAATTTTGTCCAAATTCACAATTTATTTATAAATTATCAATTTTCTTTTAGGTGATAACCGGGTGTGATGACTCAACCATGACGTCATGGGACCTTGAGACTGGCATCAAATGTCTTGTGTTCAACAACGCTCATGACGGCGAGGAAATCACATGTCTCACTTTTGATTGGACAGGACGCAAACTCATTAGTGGCGCTCGCAATGGGAGTGTGAAGATATGGAACTTCCAGAACGGGCACAATATGCAGCGCTTGGAGACCGTTTCAGAGGTTGAGGTTACGGCCGTCGTTCCTCTCAAGGATCAACAACTCTTCCTTACTCTAGGATGGAGTCGACAGGTCGCCAAGTACACAACGGAGACCCCTGATGTGAGTGTCGTAAAAATTATGCCGATCGAGAACAACGGAAAACTCTATCGATTATTTTATTGATTAGTACATTGCTGTATGTGTGTTGCATTTTAAAAGTATTCTTAAAATGTAATAGTTTCTAATCTCAATTTTCTTTATTTAAGAGATATTTAAAAATATATTTAATTATCGATTCATCTGTGTTTGAAGATGTAATTATAATTTTAGTAATATTGAACAGTAGTATACGGTATATTAAAGAATTGATCTCAATTATTGGTTTTGGTGTTTGCACAGCTGTCGTAGCTATGAAACTTAAATAAACTTGACACGACAACGATCAAAAATCAATTAATGTGTTGTCTTGAATTAAATTATTAACAGCATTATCGTAAATAATTGTGATTTAATGTAATTGTAAAAAATCATACAGACTGTTTGAGAAACAATAAAATACTATTAATATAGTTTATAAATTCAAAATCTACAAAGCAAATTCGAATATTTAGCAAATAGAAATGAAAATGCAATCTGTGTTATTTATTATTTCATTAAATTTTTTAGTTTTTTATGATTTATATAAATACAAAATAATACAAAATTATAAATCAATTAATTAATTAATTGCAACCCCTTTTTTTGAATGCGCTCTCTATATAATACACCTTTATAGACCTTCTTGGTGAAGAAAAACCTGGACTGGAAGGGCGGTATCGTGCACAAGGAAGACATTCTTGCAGTGGATTACTGTTGTCCCCTTCTCCTAGCTACTGGAAGCTATGACGGCGAGTTGATTATTTGGAGTTTGGAAACTGAGAGAATTTTATTCCGACTTCGTGGTCCAAGAACTGATTCTCTGTAAGGAATTTATTTTAAAGTTTCGAGTTTCAGAAGGTTCTATTATTTTTTTTAAATATAAATGTTAAAATTATTTTTGTTTTGTTTTGAGTACTTTCAATTATTAAAATTCTAATTATTACCTCTATATTGAGCCATAAATTAGGAAATATTTCTTGTGTTGATGGGATGAAAAAATATGTATTCAAAATTTGATATTGTAAAATTGTATCTTATAAAGGGTTCATTATTTTGATATCATTTTCTAATGAGTGATGTTACTTTTGAAAGTGTGTATATGCTACTTTCTAATTTACCTAATTAAATAATTTGTAATTGTTCCGATTATTTTATTATTAGTTGAAAGGATGTATTTTAGTAACTGGCAAAACGAATCCATATAAACGAATGTTGTTTATAAGAAGTTAAAGACAAAGTTTTTGTAACAAATTTTAAATTGTAGCAACGAAAACGTCTTCGTAAATATTTTAAAAGCTTTTGTTAAATATTTAATTCCCAAAGAAACACGAACAAAAACATACTAAATGGATTTAATTTCAACAATGCGCATACCTATCTAAGTGACAAAGTTGACAAACTATTTTAAATATAGCATTTATAAATAATAAAATGTTGCATGATATATTGGTTAATAGTCTTATTTTCAAGTAGGATAGGAGTAGCGTTCGAGACTCGATTATGCTTTGAAATAATTTGTGACAAATTTTGACATCCGGATGAGATAAACGTTTCTATTAAAAGCGGAAATATTATAAAGATGTTCAAGTCTTTGACTGGATTCAACTTGAAATGGGTAGTAAAATAACGAAATCCTTTAATTGAAAAGATTATTATTTCATATTTTCATTTCATATTTGAAATTAAACGTTTGATTTTGAATGTCTCAATATTTCTAAATTCTTATTCTAAAAATATTATTTATATAATTATAGAGTTGAACTATAAGAGTGTAGTAACTAAAGGTAGAGAATAACTAACAAATTCTAAATTTCTCAATTATTACAAAAATGTGATTATAGGTTTTGATCTGCTTGATTTGGCATTAATAAATTTGATTTTGTAGAAGTGAAACAATTATAACAAGTGAAACTAAATTTAAGTATTTTCCATTGAAGTATAAGCAGTATATAATACTTGTTTGTTACCCCTGTTTAAAGAGATAAGTCGATGCGAAGAGTGCAAAATCTCCCTTCAATTTCTGGATCCTCTCGAGCCAGCTCATCTAGAGCTACAAGTTCCGTGGGCAATTCACGACCCAACTCTAGACACCGAAAGACGCACAAGCCACCAACTGACAAGTAACAACTATTTCATCAATATTAATGGTATCGATGTTTAGGAAATGTGGGTTCTTTTGGGAGTTTTCAGAGGATTAGATCACAATGTTCATCTCAACATTTGACACCTAAGTTTTTTTTAAAAGGAACATTTAGATTAGAAGCTATTCTCAAATACGATGCTAGATTTTGGGACTTGGTTAGTGTAGCAGTATACAATACTAAATAATTAGTTTTATAAAATACACAATAATATTTATTTTTAATTGCGATCATTTTGGGAGGTTATGATATGCATTTTTACAATTAAACATAACAATAATGACTCTATTAATTACAGTGGTCCAAGCCCCATTGACAAGCTTTTATTCCTGGCTCAGCGAGTCCCGCGAGCTCGCAAGGGCGGGGCCATCTTGATCTCCAGTGAAGCGGGAACAATTCAATGGTGGAGTCTTTATGGAAAGACATTCAAGATCGGTAGGATTTTAGCCCATATGAGAGTTTGAGTCTACGTGATTCTTATAAATGTTAAAAAAATTAATTAATTTTTCGTATGGATGGATCATTGATAAAAAATAGTCTTGTCAACAGGGGTAGGGCCAAGGTGGCTACACTCCACTTCCAGTTATTGTGAAACAATTATATATTTTGATTTTAACACATTTTAATAAGGATCAAAATTGAATAATATAATTTTCAAATTTAATAAAGATTTTCATTATTGATTTTAATAGAATTAGTTTTTCTAAGTTGGACCCTCCTTTAAAACGTCGGACAGATCGCTGAATGTTCCAAAAAAATTATATATTTAAATAGAATAACATCTGCGCATATCTAGTTTCTCACTTAATTATTAAATCAATAACATTAAAATATTGTACATCAAATAAATGTTTTGAACTTTTTTATTTTTTATTTATTAATATGCCAAAACTCTATATGTACTATTACCGCTGCTATCATTAGTATACACCGTGTACTTAATAGTAAATAAGTATAATTAGTTTTGGGTAGTAGAAAATGTCAAAATATTTGTAATTATAGCTGACCTTTTACAAGTCTTGTAAACGTCTTGTTAACTTGTTCTGAAAAATATTTTCCCATAAAACGAAGCAATTTATTACAGTATCACACACGTGTCGTTTGGAAGACTTTTCTCCTTGAAATAAAAGATAACACAGTTTATAGTGCTGTTTCGTGTGTACATTTTGAACCAGCTGTCTAGTTTATTATAGTATCATACTTAAAAAAAAAAGAAAATTAAAGTGAAACAACTAAGACTTTTTTATTAATTAAAAATAATCAATATTTAAAATTAACATTTACACAGAAATATATTTATTTATTTGTTCAATTAAAATTACAATTAATTGTAATTACAATTATAATTTCTCGTAATTTTATGACATCTGTTATTTTGAGATAATTTTGACAAAGTTAAACTAAAACGATTGTAACATTAAATAATTACATTTTGTATAAAATGTTCGAAATTTTTTCAATGACTATTTTAAAATTTAATAATTACCCATTTAATTTTAAGATATTATCTTACAAAATATGTCTAACAAGTTTTTCATAAATAATTACGTTTACAGAAATTTTCACAACTTTAAATGATTTAATTTTTTATAGAATTCTTAAATATAAAATACTAAATAAATGATAATTAATTAATTTCACATTAATTATTATTCTATTTAAAATAATATTTATAAATATGAAGCTAAATAAGGTTATGATACAATTTTTGAATTCGATGTTCTAAAATTATCAGAATTCAAAATTTAGATAAATCAGAACAAAAAGTACTTAAAAATAGCAATTTAAAAAAATATATTCTAAATTTTGTTGAATTTGAATTGAATTGAATTGTATTTTGATATTTTAGAATGATTACGATGTCCTGCTAATTCATTTCACAGAGAAATACAATTTATTAATTAATTCAATATATTTCGTATTGATAACGTGGAGTTAATAGCTAATCATTAGTTAATGATTGGTCGATATTAATATTTAAAAAGTAGGAAATTTCCTATCTGCGAAACAATAAATATCAATAAAGTTTTCCTTTAAAATCTAAAACAAAATAAACTGTTTAGATTTTATTGTCCCTCCATTTAATTATTTTTAAGTGATTTATTTGTCCCTTCATTTATCTTTAGTATGTAAGACTTTGCATAATTTGAATTTATTAACTCTTTTGTTCTTTGAATATTCATTTTAATGTGTTTAGCTACAGCACAATTCAATTTCATAATTAGAATTTATATAAAATTTTTCATTTATATTATATGGATAATATTATATAGTTCAATTTCCATGATTTTTCTCTCTATGTAATGTATGGTACAGTTATATCTTTATTATAAGTTCCTCTCTACATATCTATAGTAAGTATAGTTATATCTCTATGATTTCCTCTCTATGTAATGTTTAGGATCGTTATATCTCAATGATTATCTTAATGTTGCATTGCATTATGTGCTTTTTGATTATACTATTATATAATTATTAATCATAAAAACTTTTTCTGAAAACACCAAACAAATTTGTAAGAATCTTTTAACTAGAAGAAAGCTGTTGCGAAAATCATTTATATACATAAGTCTCGTGTCTTCTTTCCAAACATGTAACAGGTCACTTCTATGCCGCCTCTGAAAAGGACGAGTCGGTTTTAGCGATGTGTACTGATCCCAAGAATGCTCTTCTAGTCACCGGGGATACCCGGGGAATTATTAGAATCTGGCATATCGAAGACTATTGTCTCTTACCAGATCAGGTGAGAGTTTGTGTTTCTTAAGTTGTTTCTTTACTTCTTGATGTTCATTCATAAGTTGTTCATTTGTTCATTGTATTTTTATATATATTATAATGTTTCATAAGTTTGTACCATCCTAATATACTTAACTATTTTATTATGTTAAATATGAAAAATGAAACTATTAGATTTAAAATATTCTAAAAGTTGAACTATGTCGATTAAAAATAATTGAACATTTTTCCTGAATATTGATTAACCAACTTCGGACAGCTGTGGCATTATTATGTTCTTCGATTTCAGTATTTATGCCTGTTTTTGATTTTATAGTTTTTATTTTTAAATCTTCTGCGGTTTTGACATCCTAGTGAAAAATAGATTTATTATTTTAAAAATATCAATTTTTGTTTTACACAATGTCACGGGTCATGTTTTTGGCAATTATAGTAAATTTGGTTCCGTGTAAAAAGTAACAACAACATTTATACAAAATTTGTAAAGTTCGTAAATATATTTGTGCAGATTAAAAATATGTTGATTATTCAATAAATATCTCCCTTAATTAATACCACTAATAAATATTATCCCGGAACATTACAAATTAGTTACATACCCATTATTTGTGTGCACACACATAATATATTTTAATTATTTACAATGAGATTTCTATATAACTAAATTATTTTCAATATATAACTTTAGGATTTTTCATACAAACGAATTTTTATGAATTATGATAAGTTTTGATAAATATCATAGTTGATATCAAACTGCTGATCTTATTTTCGTGTCTGCATGATAAAAGAGGCCGCCCATAAAGTAAGACAACAAGCATGATTACAAAGCCATACAAATCAAATTATTTTTTAATTTTGTTTTAGCGTTCAAACAAAATTAAAAAATAAAACAGAATATCTGTATATTATATCAACGTCTCAGAAATATGCTTTGGTCGGGTGCGATAATGGTGTGAATTGATATATTCTCGATTTATGGCCAAAAAAATAGTTTTTTTTTTTTAAATAATTATTTTTTCTTTGTTACATTAGCTTCTGTTTAATGGGAATAAATCAATTGTAATATTTCAAGTTGGCCTATAATTTTATAAGTTTTGGTTATGTTAAACATTCTCACTTGTGGATAAATAATAACTGCAATTTTTCCATAGTTGTTTCATATTTTTACTTTTAAGTAGAAAGTATCGAAACATCTCTTTGCAGTTGAAATCAACTATTAAACATAAACCAGGGACTGAGCAAAGAATTGTTTGAATTTGTCTCTTTTGTTTGCCAGCTGCAATCATTATACACATCAATAAACCATTTTATTTTCACTGTAAAGTTGTAGGAAAGTATGTATACGAGTATATTGCAATTATGGAATGTTTCCATAACTCTTTGAAAAGATAATATTTGCTTTTGTTATATATTTTAATTAAAATACCTACAATATTCTGTTCTTCGTTCACAAATGAAATAACTGACATTTATAACATTTAATAAAAATTAGTCAATTCTCTTATGACAGTTATAGATTTGTTTAAAAATTCTGCTTTTGTAATTGCAATCAAACAAATATACACAAAATTCCATTTAAAATACACAGTTTATAAAACAAATTTTAAATTTCTCAAAGCAGAATATTCAACAAGTCATAAAGTGGGTTTATTATTTCAGTTAATCCTTCCGGGAACACAACCTGCCATCGTCCGGGAGTGGAGCGGGCACCCTGGGGCAGTGGTCAGTCTGGATTATGCTGACCACGAGATTGGCTCGCTCATTATTTCAGCTTCCATCGACTGTACGGCTCGACTATTCACTATTCGAGGAGAGTGTATTGGGATATTCGGACAGGTAAAATGAACTAAAGTTATTGTTCATGTTCTATTCATTAGATTATAAAATGATTTAGGTATATCTTCAAAATATGGAGGAGTGTGTCAGTGAGGCACATAATACAAATGGGAGGTTAAATGCAGTAACCCTTTGTTTTAAATTATCCGCTATAACTACAATAAAATGAATTATAACATTTTAAATGAATCAAGAAGTACTTAACAGTCGTTTCGGCTAAAAGTCTTCATCAATGTTTGAGCAAAGCGAAATGAAAAAGGATTTTATCGCTCAAAATTGAGAAAGGAAAATTTAACAAATTTAAATGAATTTTGTGAATAAAATTAAATGAGAGTTATAACATATATTATACAGTGATGTATTCTGTAGACTGTCAGGTCTGGATGCACTGATTTTCTCTATTGAGTAAATCTCTTTTTTATGGGTCAAAACGTATAATTACATTTTTTATCTTAATTAAACAATATAAAACGTGTCTTTTATCCAGCAAAGGGGTACATAACGCATAGTAGAAGAGTAAAAAACGTTTTGATAATACGAAATCATTAGATATTTAATTAATGATAATTTATTTGTGGTGTAAAAGATTTCTGTTCTGAAGTGGAAATCTATTTATTTAAACAATCTTATATATTTAATTAGCTAAGTAGCAATACTCCAACAAAATTATTATCAATCAAAGTAACCTAGAACAATGTTGCAATTTTTACATCAAATCACTTTTTTTATACAAGATAAAAAAACCGGTACAAACTGATAGTTTTGTGTTTGGAATTGGAATATTCATAATCACCAGAGAAATCAATTTTGATCAAAAAGAGACAATTAAAGATATAATTTTTTCTTTTTTTGTAAACTTTTGATAGAATTTTAATACTTCCCAAAATAATCATTTTTAGTTTTTAGTTTGTTTTTATTTGTACACTTTTTGAAAAATAACTTGTGTTTGTGTTAAGAATTTAGTTGTTATTTTTCTTTATTGAAAGAAATTTTTGTATTAATGCTGATTATTGTTTTTTTAATGTAATCAAGTATAACAAAATTTATCGTGTTTTTCTTGACCGAAAAGAATGATTTTTCGCTAATTTTATTTGTTTTAATTAAAATAATTTATAGAGGAAAATCGTGTTTTACTAAACTTTAATTAAGCTCAGCTTGAATTAATTTCCAGTTTTAGTCTTCCTCTATGCTAAACTTGAAATAAAGCATCGCGTGACAATAATGAAGATCATATACGCAAATAAGATTTTTATTAGGTCACTCCTTCCAATCTATATTTCCCCTTCAAAGGGAAGAAACTGTTTTATTTTGATGCTAAAACTTCACTTCTTACTAATTCGTTACTAGATAGAATTTGAAGCTAATCACTATTATTGTTTCAACGTTGACAGAAAACAGCCTGGAATTTGGAAAATACAAAAACTTGGATGGAATATGCTAGTTTAGAAGAATGCCATGTGGACACGCAACCCGCAGAGGATAAAGGTTTGTTGAAGTTAATTCAAAGATATGTATTGATATGTTTACTATTTATTCTTCAACAAAAATGTCTTTTATCCATTCGACGTGGTTTCTCTAATTCTATAATAATGATTTTATAGAGGTAGTGAGTGACAAAAAATGTATATTACCGGTTCACAAACACATTTTTAATGATTTATTAATCGCATTATTTAGAAATGCCTAAAAATGTTGAAATATTAAACAAAAATTAATTAAAATAAATTTCAGATGAAGCTCTAGAAACAGAAGACACTGAAGGGGATTTCAGTCAAACTTTCGTTACAAAACTTCCCAAAGTGAAAACAAATGAGATCCCATCTTCCCCCCATGACGTAATCACCAATGAAGAAAAAGAACTAACGGATTTAACCGCGAAAATCAATGACCACACAGGTCTGTCAGATCCAATCAAAACCGCTCCTGTGGAAGTGCTAGGATTGGATATTCACCATTGGGTCAGCAATGTTAATCAAAAGTCAGATACAGACAAATCAGTGAGACATCAAATAGAATTATTTCACAAATTAGTAAAATTGTAATATATTTCTCATCTGAGAACTATTGATATTTTTGCAATTTGTTTTTTGACTAAAATGTTACGTTTAAATTAATTCATGATTAATAATTCTATTTTATTAATAATATTAACCAATTTTCAAAAAATGTAATCTTCTCAATCGTGATTGAAGGTCCAACTAAAATTATTTTTTCGTATACAATAGTCCTGTCACAGTTATCATCGAAAACCAGGTTCACAATTATCTCCAAGGAGTAGGTAATTATTTATCCCTAAAGCTCATTGTAGACTTTTGTTTGAGCTCTATATATGACTTAATTAAGTTAATGAAGGTCTTCATTCAATCTTTTTTAATAACGTTCAGACAAAAGACGAGATTAAACCAGATTGGTGGAAAAGATTTATAGATAGGAGGCACGTTCCCATTTTGTTAATCATAATTATTGATTCCATTTATGAAAGGAATATTCAATTTTCATATTATGATAATTTATGATAATTAAAATTTATTTTGTCGAAATCTCGTTTAAAATAAGTTCTTCTTTTGTTTACAGAAAATTGTATGAAACAACTGTTTAACTGAGTTCAAAATGGTTTTAATAAGATTTGCCAAATATCTCAAATATATTAACTGTCTTCATGAAAACAAAATATATTTCAGTTTTTGTTATACCTACTCGTATGATAAGAGTTCATTGGACACAAATAAGCATTGATTGTTTCGACTTATTATCTATAACTGTTACCTTATTAAAGAAAGCCTTTTGTGAACAGGGTGACGGAGCCCATCCTGGGACTCTCTCGTTCCTGGCTAGCAACTGTGCTAGTCGGAAGCTTAGCGATCCTCTCTGAGTGTACTTTATACAGACGTGTGGTTAAATTCTATATTATTATATTTTTAAAGATTTCGACTGAGTGTTTTTAAATACTCGAAATATTTCAATTAATATAACAGAAAGTCTCCAGTAAATATATTTATACGCTCGCCACTATAGGTATATAACCATCAAAATTATGCTTACCTGCCAGTTTGTCCATACATCTTTCCAGAAATCCCCACATGAAGATTTATTCGCAATGCCCGTGTTAGAAAGACAAAAGGTGAAAATCCAAGTATTGAAATTGTCACCAAAGAATTGTTTTAAAAATATCATATTTAAGTAACTTTTAATACTGTCGTTTTAAAATAATATGTTCCTATTGAAATTAGATTTTTATTTAGATTTCTTCGGACTAGTTTTAATGAATTTGCATTTTATTCAACATACTTTTCAGTTTTTAGACAATATTAACTGAATTGATTATTTTTAATGTATGACTTTTAATAAGTTGTATTAACTATTAAAAATTGAAAAGAGAAAACACATTTCAATTGTTTAAATGTAACTATAAAGTTGAAAGTCTTATAATCAGAAAATAGTGAATACTAATATTAAAAACTTAATTTTTTACTTCATTCATCCTTGTTTCAGTCCATGCTGGGATCAAAAGCAGACAACGACTTCGAGAGGATACGGTGTAGTCGACAACACCGCCGGGAACGATTTGCTGAAATTGATAACAAGAAGAGTCGGCTTTACGGGTCTAAATGCTCTCCCTTTCAGGCCTTAAACACTGTTGTAAGCAACAAAGGGAACTTTTTTAAATTAATAAAAAACTTTTTTACTTTCTAAAAATTACTAATTAAGATGATAATATATCCAACCAGAAACGCAAAAAATCTAAATTCGTTTTGCAATAATTTTTTTATTATTGGAGATGAATAAATTTTTTTCTTATTTTTATGTGCTTGTAAAATAATTTAAAGTAAAATATAAACACTCTTCTGAAAAATTCCCCACTAAAAGTTCAAAATATTTTATATTAAATAAAATTTTAATTGACTTTTCGCGGGGAATTTTACCCTGAGAATATTTTTATTTTATTTGAACTCGGACACACACAATCCGATTTGATTTTTTATGATTATCTGCTAAGTTAAATAAATATTAATATACTTAATGAAAAGAAACATAATCATGATAATTAATTACAAATCCCAATAGGATTATCTTTATATGTTTAAGAACTACTCAGTATTGACAGCAACTTTTTCTCTATTCAATTTCAAATATAGATTGTTGACTGAATTAAATAAAAATTAAGTTTTATGAATATTTTGTGAGCTAAATTATAAGTCTTAACTGTGACAGAGTTGGACATTAATATTTGATTAAATCATGAATATTTAAAAAGGTCGATCCTTAAAAATAATCCTTTGAATCTTATTCAGATATTGTTTAATCTTATATTTAATTGACTACAATTATTACTTTTAATTTTCACTTTTATCGAAAATATCATTACTTTATTTAAAAATCAAATTAACTTCATGTTATTAAAAAAACGTAATTAGTTTTGTAATTTTAATTCTTTAGTTACTCCTTTCTAAGAAGAAGTCGCAATTAGATTCTTGATAGTTTCTATTTAAATGAATTGCCGTGTTTAGAACTCACTTTAAAATGTGACGTCAAAGCATCTAATCAGCTAATCAAAACCTTTACTAGTAAGAAAATTATTTAATCAGAATTGTGTGAAACTTTTACATAATGAAGAGGTCAGAATGGCCTATTTACAGCAAGAAGTCGGCCGGTTATGGTTGTGTCGCTTTTATCGTTTCGGTACATGAACTTTTTGTTTCTGTTTATGTGAATTTATAATGAAATCATAGATGAATAATTTAAAATAACCTTGCATATGTTTACAAATTGTAGGTTAATATTGAAAATATAGACTGTCTATGACTCGAATAGACATTGCACGAAACTACAACTATCAAGAGTAGTGGTAATTATATATTTAGTCATACTACTATATTATATTGTTTTGTACTACTATATTTTGTGTTATGGTTGACTACTTTTGAAAATTATATTGATTGTTTTGATCATATTGTTATACAATTTGTATTGATCTTTCTTAATATTTTAAAATGCCAAATAATATTAAAATATTTTCAAAAGTCCAGAAATATAATTTAAAATGATAGTTACATTATTATTTTCGGAAATATAAATAGACGAGGGACATTAATTACTTTTGTTAAAGAGCAACAATATTTCTAAAATACTGTTTTGAAATTCTTTTTAGGTGGTTAATTTAGATTCAAAATGTTTTTTAAACCACACATTATTTATTTGTTTTTCGACAAATAAAAATAATCTACTTTTAGTTATATTAAATATAAGATTAAAAAAAACAGTATATAAATATCCAAAAATGGATTTTATTTGAGAATTTCTTCACCCTTTTTACTAATTCCCAAAATAACAAAATTAGAATAATTATAGATATTTCTTTTTCAGATAATATGGATGAGACAATAACAAATGTATTTGAAATTAATTGTTTGTATTTTGTTCAAAAATAATACCAACTTTTTATTAAGAGATTTATATTTTGAAGAAAATTTTAAAGATAGTATATAAAAACAATATTATTCTTCAATGATGGGTTAAAAATCTTTATCAATCAGTGTCTTAACGATCAAGATCATCGTCCGTACAAGTTTACTTACAGTAAAAGGTTGCTCAGATAAATTGATCATCAATTATCGTCTCCGGTCGATCATCAGAAATTTTGGGCCAAGACTGCGTAAGTAATTCCTGACTGTAGCGTTGTACTGGGGTATTGAATAAGCAGGGTAATGCTTCTCCTCATGTTTGCAATGCTGCTTGGAACTGGGCTTCATCATCTTCAGGTTTATTTGTCGGCAGTTGGTTCAAAAAATTAAAGAAATACAGATTATTCTTTTCAAATCTTTCATGAATAGAAAACCGGGACTACATTCGAAAATTGTTTGGAAATATTGTTTTCTAGACAATTTAATTTGTCGTTTCGTCATCTATATATTTGGTATTTTTTTTAAATTATTTCAATCGTTTTCTCAATCAAACTATAAATTGTAATTTAGTAGATTCTTGTATTTGGAAACAACAAGGCTGGGTAAGTTAACATTCGTAACAAAATATAGAATTAAAATGTATTAACCATAGCCCTAAATTATATGTTTCTCATATCAGATTTTCATTCCTACAAACTATGGAGTGTCTTCTTCCAATAAAAAAACATAAAATATAGCTTTTACGAAAGCAAGCACTTTACAAATAAATAGTAATGTGTGTTTTTCAAAATATTTAATTCTAGTTATTTACATTTTGTTTAACTGTTTTCGTTAGTATAATCCTTTAATAAAACATTACAAATGTTGGAATAATAATTTTTTTATTTTGATTGTATAGTTTATTAAAGTATATATGAGAGAAAAGTCAATTTTGTAATATACAGTAAGCGTTATCGTATTAAGCCTTTATCAAGTTCAAACTTTTATCTCTATATACTTCTCCCGTCTTTCGAAAAATGGAAAAAACTTTCTTATCAGCGTCTCTCTATCAGTTTATCACTGAAGTTATTGATGACAGATTTATCCCTAGTTGTTAGAATCACCTGATTGTTGATGTTAGTCTTCTAGCTCTCGCAGACATCGGCTTACATATAGAAAAAAATTCAAGAATTTTCCAACTGAACTTAGCCGACAATGAATATTATTTTTAAAACATCGGGGCTACACTGATGCTCATCAATACCTATGTAAACAGATGACTCCAAATATTTTTATCGTTTGTTTCTCCCTGTACCTTCCACCATCTCCCAATCTCTCATGGTTTCTGACGAACTTGTCATATTCGACATGTTAAAAGGGGGAAATGTTCTGCTTACAGTAAATAAACAAACTGGGGAAACAGTATTATTTCATCTGCACATAGAATATAGCCTGATCATTGTTCAAGTAGTGAACAATACCAACATATAAAAAGAAATATTGTAAGCCGATATCCTAAAAAGTCTCAGTTTTGTATTGATTTACTCATTGATTGGAAATGTGTTAAAAATATTTCTTATTCAAAAATAAGAGTTTATTTATCTAATATGGCAGAGGGTGTCTAGAGGGACACAATCAAATGTTCAGCTAATAATATATGAAATAGAAAAGTATTCAATACATTTCAGTTTGATAATTTTTTATTTTTACTTTTATTGTATTTTACCTGCATAAGTTTATGAAGAATAACTCCTTCAGAGATTGCAATATTAATTACATGATTTCAAATTAATTACTAATAAAACAACTATTTATTATTATTATCTTGATTGCTTGCAGGCTTTTCAGTCCATGATGGTGCGAGAACGACTCCCAATGGCTGTGTCCCGAAATCCACGCAATTTCGGCCAGGAGCCCGATATTGGAAGTGCCTCTGGTCCGGATGAACTCCGCGAAGTGGATCCTTTTTTGCGAAATTTTGAGGAGCTTCGAGGGGACCCGTCCCAATCAAACATCACTTCGATGAACAAATTAAAGGTGGTTGGGCGGATAGCTACCAAATTACAAAAGAAATAAAACTTGTATCTACAACCTGTCAAATAAATTCTCTAAATATATATGCGACGCGTCGTTTTGATAATTATATTTTTGGAAAAAACTGGATGATTGTATTTATATATTTTTCTTCTTATCAAAACAAGGTTTATGTTTAACAACCTTATTTGGTGAAATTTTTAAAAGTTGTTTTCTATTAATGAAAATACAAGTCAAAATCTGAAAATAAATAGAATTGCCCTAACTCTATGTTTATATATATATATATCATGTTTAGCTTAATGCCACATATCCGAAGTATTTTTCAATACTGCTTCTTGTATACTCCACAGCGATAAAAATGTGCTATTCTGATTAGAACATTTATTTGTTTTCAGTTGTACTGCTAATCAAGATTTTAATTTTATATATTTATATCCTTTCATTGTCTTCACTTGTACGTACATTTTGGACTATTAATGATGGGAGTCAAATATTTCGTAACGATCTAGCGTAGATTATAAAGAAAAACGCTTAACTTAACGCAAAACTAAATTTATAACTTCCAGCTAATTCAATGTTCTAATGTCGGGGTAAATAAGAACTCGAAAAATTGAAATCTTTATTAAAGATATTTTAAACATTATTTCTAGTTTTTGATCAATATAGAAAACACTTTTAACTGTGTTTTCCAATTTTTTGTACTAGAAATATTAGATACAGATCACAGATATAGCTAGCTCACTCTTTATACTAATATCGATTAATACGCATAAGAAGCAAATATAAGTCTTGATAATCTTTTCATATTATGTCTGAAGGTTAAAAATTTAATGAACGAAAATGATTACATTTCTACTTGAATAATCTTTCTCTATACTGGAAGCATTTCCATATTAAAGAATTTTTTTATGATTACTTATTATAAGAAATAGAGTTGGATTTGTCTGTTTTTGTCATTAAGAAATCTACACAATTGAGACCTGTTGAATGGAATTATAGTTATAAATATAGCCAGCCAGGTTGATTAATCCCGAAATGGCAGAAATATATATGAAATTATAAGAATAATTAATAAATAACAAAATTTATCCCAAATTTAATTTGTACGTATAGATGTTTTTTATGTAATTAGGTTCATACATGTGCATCATTAAAGTGGGTCAGGAATTCTAAATAAAAATGTAATAGAACCGTTAAAACATTTTTATTTTTTGGGCGTATATACCAATGCAAAATCTGTATCAGATAATACGTTATAGTAAGGTCCCGGAGCTAAATAATAATGGAGTTTTGGAAATATTAGACAATACAGACAATGTTTGACCAGTTTTAATTACAAAGGATTTTGTGAAAAACTGTGCTACACTTGGCTGGTTGTACTCAGTTGTCTGCGCGTCATGAAGCAACAAATTGCTATGCTGGATTGGTTAATTATTAATATAGCTACATAAATAATTTTATTGGAATATCAAATATATGTTATGCAAAATGTATGAAGCCTATTCTAATTATTAATATGGCGTCATTTTATATTAAAGGAATAACAGACGTGTGATTTACTTCTAGAATGAGCATTTTGTTGCGTCGTTGAATATAAATATCTTTTCTAGTCATACTTTACTCAAACTATTGACTTTATCTAAAGTTTCCTACGTAAATTATGCATACGGATATATATCTCAGTCTATTTTATTCCCAATAGCGTTCGGACTTACCAAGCCTAACATGTAAATGCAATTTAATTGGATTAATTACTACCCCCAAGAATCGGCGAAATTACATTCACTGCACAGACAATCTGCTGACTTTTACAGT
The DNA here is from genome assembly GCA_034780395.1 of Vannuccia rotundouncinata. Lineage (NCBI taxonomy): Eukaryota > Metazoa > Platyhelminthes > Proseriata > Coelogynoporidae > Vannuccia > Vannuccia rotundouncinata. The sequence continues at coordinate 34,954 of JAUZNC010042324.1, read as the reverse complement.
GTTCCCTGTTTCCTCTGGTTTATTTACAAAGTCGCGGGCGGGATACGACGAATTTTCTTTATCAGGAATGCCTAAGAATCCTCTGGATCGTATTAAAATTTAGTTCCTACAGAGAAAAGTATACCAGCAGGATCATCATCATCTTCTTATCTTTTCGTTTAAAGAATTTTCTGTTTAGTTGTACAGATTTTTTTAATTCTTCTATTTTCAAAGTTAAATAACTTTCTGACTGTCTGACAATGATTTGAACTAGGATTTATATTAAAAAAATCTAACATGATGTTGGAGACAAATCTTGTAATATTTTAAAAATTTTATATCCCTTAAAAAGACCAATAGTTTAATGAGTTATAATGACAATAATATAAACTGAGACTAAAAATGTAATGCTATAAGGACAGTATGTGGAAAATATTACAACAATTTATTAGAATATCAGAAATATAATGCAAACATTAATTATTTACAGTTTATATTTGATATTATAGTTGAAATTAAGCATATTTTTGATGTCAATTTATTTTAAACTGTGTTTATTATTTACGACTCTCATTTCCATAAATTCGTGTTATAAATATTACATGTATCTAATGGATTTGATGCGTGTTGCTCAAATGATTTATATCCAACTGGTAATAGTAAATATCTCTCATGATCAGATATGAAATCTCCACTCTGTAAATTCTATTGCTTTTAAATATGCTGTTGAAGCGTCTATATTTTTAAATTATGAATTTTAATATAAATGAAATAAAGTTTTTTTACATAAAATGAGCTTAGGTTTGTGTAAATCTGTCCAGATCGAACTCAGTTATCTTTCTTCTTAAAATGCAAACAGAATTAGCACGTAAGAATAAAGCCAATTTGGCTAAGGTCAGTATCTTTTTCAAATTTAGCACAAAAAACCCACTTTTCCATTTATTACTAATGCATTTTGAGGTAGGTATGGGGTCTTCGGCAAAGTTGATAGCAAACAGTCGAAGGCTGAAGTAGATTTGGACTCAGGTAGGCTAGTGAAAAATGCTTAATATCTCGAGGGACAGCTATATGAAATCTTGACGAAGATTTTCCTTTCCCAATCGAATACATACACCTATTCGAGTTAGTCATGTCCAATTCTTGTTTTTGAATAAATTTATCCCACAGCATTCGTTCCACAAGTGGTTTTATAAAGTTTAGGTTGGAATGCAGATTGTTACATTCTTTTCTACTCGCAGATGAAAATAATTACGGAAGGAATAGATTGATTGATTCATCCGACATATAAAGATGCGATCGTCGAGATGTTAGTCTATACGATAAAGTGAAATGATTCTTGGAAGTTTGATTTATATATCTTTCTGTGGGGTGTTGTACTTTGCATTTATATTTAGATAATATTTGAGTGCGTCTTGGTATTGATTTAGTTCTGCAATATATATATATATATACAAATTTTGACCGAAACAGTTGAGGAATATTACAAAAATAAAAAGTATATTACTTTCACGTGTGCTATAATTTTTGAATATGACATTAGAATAATTTTATATAATTACGTAAATTGTTTAATTACATTAACTATTTAGTTAATGAAATTGCTAACTATAAGAAAAGATTTTTTATTTCTTTTTTTCTAAATTAATTTAAATCTTGAATGGAAATTTGTAGCAATTAATCCTTATCTGTCTAAACTCATATTAAGTAGTTTAATGTTATGCATTCTTTCGTTTTTTTAATCGGAGTTTTATTTATTAGACCTTTTTAGATTGATAGAATCACAAAATCGTAAAAAGAAAATGTTAAATCTGACCTTTCGTATAATTCGTTTGAATAAAAAATGTAATAAAATTCTCGAAAAAAACATTAATGACCTTATTTAAAATAAAAATTTATTTTAAAAAGTGGCAAACCGAAATTATTTTTTAACTTTTATATATCAAGAGAGAGAGGGAGAGTAAGCAAACTCAAATTTGGAACTGTCAGTGAAGTTTAAAAGTTTCAATACAATAAGTAGTATTTTTACTTGATGACGTAATCAATGTACTTTCGTTTCGTTTCCCATAATAATAATAATCATATAGACTGTGCTTCACAAGATTCTAACAAAAAGCAAAACAAATATTTAAAAATAATACATTCCTGTAAGTTAATCTTTACTCGATATAAACTTTATTTTAGATTAAGAAAAAGCAATCATTTTTCTAATCGATTTATGTTAAAATGGCACCATAAGACGGTCATAATAAATTAGGAAACTGTCAGATTTTCCCGATAAAGTTGTATCGAAATTATTTTTTATGTTATATATACTAGTTTTTTGATACATAATAATTGGACATAACGAAAACATAAATTCTCAATGAAGACAAGCAATCTTTGTCACAAAATTTGGATTCGAGTAAACTACGGAACTGTCATCATGATGTCAAGAAAACATAACAGGGACCACGTTTTCTAATAGTGGGGGACAAAATGGAAATAAAGTACAAACATATGGAACTTTGAGAGTCATTAAAGAGTCGTTTAAGAAACATTTTATGATGTGCGAAAAATAAAACATTCATAAATATTATTTATTATTAAAAAATAGCATTTTCAAAAAATGGAAATATTAAGGATATCACACTACCCCGTTCGCTATTTATTTTTCTTAAATGGGCATTTAAAATTATTTAGGGGCCTAGCTCACTAATCCACTCCCTCCCTTTGGTTCCGTCCTTGTAATATATATTTTATTAAATGCATTTAATTTATTTAATATATAATCATACAGTATAGAAAGTATATTGTATAGCATTCATAGTAGTATTCGAATGGTTGCGCTAAGAATATTATTTACAAAATACTAAATGTTTACCAAATTTAAGTAAATATTTATAAATGCCAAGAAGCATTTTTTAGAAGACAGGTATAAATAAGTATAATTGGGATATTATAATATAATATGTCTAACTATTCATTTTAAATACATTAATATCAAATATATAAAAAATTAAACAATAAATAAACAATATCAATATAAAATATTTTCAAAAAAACTCGAATTATTTTTATATGATATGTGGAAATCTTTACAATATATTCTTTATGCTATTTGTAACTATAAACATTTTTTTATTCTGTTCTTATAACTTCTTATTGTTCTTGTTATTTATAACTGGTGTTATTAAGGTGTATAGTACTGTGTCTTCAGGAGTGCTGTCCAAAGATTAGGGATCAACAACTTTTTATTTTTTTTCGAATTTAAAGTTTAATTTCAGATAGGTATGCTTGTTGCCAGGGGATCTCTATAGAAAATAAACACACGTGCAAACTAATTAAATGCTTTTAATGACAGTCTTTTATAGCGCAGACATATATCCTCTGTAATTTGTAAAAATGGCATTAAACAATAATTTTTATTACATAACGACAATTAATAAATAATAAAAATTCCTATTCTAAGCTTGTATAAAAGGAAAATGTGTCTTTTGAGTATGGAAAAACAATAGAATATAGATCCGACAGTGAACCAAAACTCTACAGAATGGTACTATACTTCCCATATAAATAATTCGAACTCTATGATTTATAGAAGTAACCTTCAAGGACGTCTTCCGTTGGTTGGAAACCGACTAAATTGTCTGGCGCTGTTATTTTTGAAGCTTCGATATATCCTATAAAGTTGGTTTCTGTTAAAACCATTTTCCCTTAATCTATACTTAATCTATAAAGGAACACAATGTATTTTAATGGCGTCTGTCGGAGGATGGGAACGTAAAAATGTCGGTCACTACTAAATTTGTGTATCTTGAAGCAGTATCTAGAAAAAATGTAAGTTTGTATGAGGCCCTCTAATACTTAATCTAGCTTAATTATAAGGGGTCGTTGTATGGACATCGGCAGACGTTCAGTTCCATGATGTGCAAGAGTACTTTCAACATCTACGGGGGTTGATCGTTGGGACCTCGTTCCCTTAGGCTCAAGGGTCTGGGCAACCGGATGCAGAAACAAAACATAATTCAACCCATTTAACAATGTTTTTATAACAGTAGTAGTGTACTTACGTTAGTAATTAGACTAATTAGTAAATAAATGTTACTTCAATTGTATACAAAATTATTCTGATATAATAATTAATATAATTTCACAAAACAGCTTTTCTTATTTGTTGAAATGCTCGAATAATTTTAAATATAAATTGTGTGCTTCTATATAATCTGTACCGATTTTTAAGTTTTACTGTAATACGATAATAATTTAACTTCTAAATTAAATTATTTTAAACTGTTAAATGACGATTATAAAATGCCGAATACATAAAATACAGTAAATCGTTTCGACACCCTTTGAAATCCGTATCTCAGATGCTCTAAGATAACTATGTATAATAGTTGGTTTGTATTGCACATTTATAATGCGTCTTTTATTTTTTAGAATTGATTTCATTTGCTTATCTTAAGAACCGTTTATCTCTAGAAGAATCTCTTTGAGTGTATCCCTTGACAAAATTAGCTTCCAAGAAAAAGAGAATTAGAAAAGAAATTTGCATTTCCAACGTCGTATAAATTGTGAGTGGCATTTCAGTAATTAAAAAAAATTATATTTGTTTTTGATTTTTTTTTAATTAAATGAGTACTATATATATGTACAATTGGTAAAGACAATTGGTAAAAATATATCGTAAACATAAAAAACGTATAAAAAACCACAAAACCATTTAAATACCTAAACATTAATATTCAATAAAAGTAATAACTCATGGGTCCCTATAATTACCCGGTTAAATTTACAAAGTTTTGATATACCTATATTCGTTCTGGTACACGTTTTTCTAATAAAAATAATAACATAAATCTCACTTATTATAAAAACAAACATTTAGTTTAGGTCTTTCAATAGATTTTTATGTATTTTATTTGATTTATATCAAATATAATGTATTAATAAGATAATGGATGAATCTCAATTATTATTATAAATTATCTTTCTATATAATGTTATCTATGTCAATGTTTGCAATAAAATAATTGTAATTCTCTCTAAAGAAGATTTTTAGTTATGCTTTTATTCTAATGAGAATTGACTCTGTATTATCATATCATATATTTTTCATTTTGTTAAATTGGATCATTTAATGTAAAATAAATTTATATCATCACAGTATAACTAATATAACAGTTTACATAGCAATCAACGAGGTCTCGTTGTTTCTAAATTTTTTTAACTGGTCTTCTTGTGCATTCAAATATCTTCTGATTTAGTTAGCTGGTTTTTTGTGCATTCTGGTGTTTTCTTTGTGTTTTAAAGTAACATTAATTTATTACTAATACTTATTACTTATTACAATACTAACTCTGAAATTACTCTATATTGTTAATGTTTTTATTATCTACTATTTTTCTTTAATATTAAACAGAGAGGACATTTTTTAATCTAATTGCTTCGTACTTTTAAATGCCTATACTATTAAAACATTTATGCCTCACCAAGAAAATTAATGTGTTAATTAATACATAGGTACTTCTGTGTAAATTGATTCATAATTTTTCATGGCGACACAAAATATTATGTGTCAATTGACTTATTAATTTCGCTGATTATACAACAAATGTGTCACCAGTCTGTATGGTAGGGGACACATTTTTTGTCACCAGGGAAATTGATGTCTCAACTGACACATACTTTTGTGCCAATTGATGTAATTCAGTAACATTTAAAAATAATTTAATGTCTAGATACTTCCAGAACTCTAGACTTCGGATTCAATTTATTTTACCTTCAAATCATTGATTTTCATCAAGGTGCAAAATAAAGATATTATTATTATTGATTTAATATTGTACTTTTTACTATCAGAACGAAGGTACAAATAATTTTAAGACGTCTGCACATAGTTAAGACGGTTCGACGATATTTTCACCTGACTCTTGGAAACTTTTAGACTTGTAGATTAATATATTGAGAGTTCTGGATGTCTAATGAATAGAACACTAAATCTCTGATCTAAAACAGACTAGATTAATTAATCTAAGATTCGAATGCTCAATGCAAAGGTATTTATTTAGAACTCTACATGTTGAACTCTAGACTTTCAATTTGCAATATAGGTAGTTATAGAGTAAAACTTTAATTTGCAAAAATATTAAGTATTAATAAAGAATTAAAATATTTATTTAGAAAGAGAATATTTGTAAATTCATAGCAAATGTTTCTATTGTCGGTAACATTACTATATGTATGTAATGTAATTTATTTCACCAGCCAAATGCACCATGTATAATTTATAAATTCATTTCAGCAATCATTATGTGATTTTTATTTTGTGAATTTTACAATAAAATCCAATCGACTAATTCGAAGAAAATAGTTTAGTCTGCTTCTGGGTAAATTAGAATGTAATACCTATACATAATTAGCCAGATAAAATAAAGCAAATGTAACTTAGTAAGCTTTTATAAGTAAGTATAGTAAGTTTTTACAAGCTATTGAATACGGGATAACCAAATTAGTCATGTTTTATCATGACGCTTACTAAATTTACAAAAAATTGACGAATTTGGTGAATTAAAAAAAGATAATGCAGGGTTATTGCATCTCTTACTTTTTACCTAACATTTAGTTTACAATTTTAAGGGTATTAATGTTAAATATGTTTTACATTCAGCTTTATTGACATTATTTTTGAGCAAACTTCTTCAAAATGTTCATGTTTTTAATACAAAATGTCGTACTTGAATGAATGTAATTAATAAATTTTATGTATTCATCTTTATGTCTTCAGAACATACCACGTGGTTCTTAATAAAAGACCTTTAGTGTCTATAAACTTTAGTAACATGGTGCTCCTGAAAAAAATTTATTCATGAAAATTCTTCATGAAATCTGTTCGTTGTTTTAGGTTATATACAATTATTATATATATTATATACCAAAATAACTTTGAACAGTTTTACAATGAAATATTTTGTCGATGGCATTTTTAGCGGCAAATACCTTATTTTTAGCAATTTTGCACTATAAAAATATTATTTTTGAAAAAATAAAAATTCTTCATAAAATTTGTTTACAGAGCATGTTTAAACATATTATATTAACTTTTAATTTTATTCAACCACTTTTATATACTAAAATATTTAATTTTAATGAAACAAAAAAATCATGAGTGCTACACGAAATTATATTATATATAGTGTATTATCGTAACACAAAGGTAAAACAAGTGACTTATGTAACATATAAGTAGTAAAACAATAGTTTAATAACTATGAAAATGTGACTATGACCTCAAAGTTTAATACAAGTAAAATTTATGATATTAAGTTGTCCTGAACTATTCACTTTGCAAATTATTAAAAATGTCGATTGTTGTATATTTGGATAGCTGTTACGTAACAGCTAGCATATAAATAGTCAATGATTTAATTTGCATATTCCAATCATTAGACGATAATAAAGTCCAACCAAATGGTCGCTTTGAATTTATAACATTAAGTTTTGAAAAATAATTTTAATAAAAATTGGAATGGCATATTATATTTTATTTTAATTCTCCATAAATATTATACTAAATCTATTAGACATATTAGTTTATTTATTACAAATTTTTAAAATGTTTAATATATATATATAAAGCACAAATATAAAGTTTTAAAGCTACAAAATTCTTCCAAAAAACAATTTACTAATTCCATGTTTATAATTAGTTAAATTGATACTAACTTAATATTTACTTGAAGGATATAAAATATTTTCAATTATAATTGTATCGAATGAAATATACATGACAGCTAAATTTGAACAAATAAAAATGAACATATAGAAACTAAGAACAAAGACATTAATCAGAATTATACATAAGATTTTGACTGCTCATATAATTCATAAAGATTCCATTAGAAGCATCCCTTCCATAAAAAGTATTAAATAATATTTTTCATACTGCAAATTTTTTAGTTCTGTATAAAACTCATCAATCGCTAATTAACCTGAACAATATGTAATTATATATTATTAATCACATTGTTCCAGCATAATAGTTGACTTCAGTCTCAATGTACAGGAGAAATAATATTCATTTAAAATTTTTCATTTTTTAGATAAAAATCATCGTTATATAATATTTTAATTAAAATTGCTTATTTTTAGCATTATTCGTTCTAATATAAATGGGTAAATAAGTTATAAATCACCAAATAGTTTATCAAATTTTTTTCATGAAGAAAAAACCACAAAAATTTAGAAAAATTTATTTTTCAGTTTTTGATTTACATTGGATAGAAGTAAAGAGGCTCATAAATGTCAAAATTGACAGTCCCTAAACCTATTACTGTTTTATTTCTACATGCAAAAATAATAAGTAGTATGTGTATATTAATATGTTTAAAGATTTGCTAAAGAACTGCTACATTAACACCAATTTTTGTGAAAGTTTCCTTCGATACACAAATTTGTTTTCATAATTTCGTTAGTAATATAAGTAATACATCATTTGATCCAAAAGTCAACTGAATATTTATTTGTTTATTTATTTAGCGGTTAATATTTATGAAAATTAATTTTTTGTTTAGTTTTTGTTGGATAAAAAGAAAATATCCCGACATTATTATGTTCTGATTAAAAAAACTAAATAATTGGAAGTTATTTCTAAAATTCAGATTATTTTTTCACGTAGGGAATGTTCTGAGCATCGTGTTTTTAAGGAAGCGTTTTGTTTACTTTTGTTGTCTGATTGCAGAAAGAAACACTAACCCTAAAATCAGAAATGTAATTATATTTCAAAAGAATTATTTGCAGCGTCGGTTTGTCGTTTATTTAAATAATAGCGTACTTTATCGTTGACATAGAAGACTAATAGCTACAGCGTATCCCATAAGTCACTATCACAAAGGTTTTTTTCCTTAAAATATATATAATAGTGTTCAAATGTTTTTTTTGATACACAAAAAAGAATATTTACAAATTGCAATACGTTACATTAAATTATTGTTCATTTGTCATAATGATCCACTTGCTATCCCTTTTTTTAATACACAGCCGGCCGAGACTTTAATAACATGAGTTTCATAAATAAAAAACTTTTTTTCGGTTGCTGTAATTACTGTCGTGTTGCTGTAATTGCTGTCGTGTTGCTGTAATTGCTGTCGTGTTGCTGTAATTGCTGT
>JAUZNC010042324.1:15544-25729 GCA_034780395.1 Vannuccia rotundouncinata | reverse complement strand
GTCGTGTTGCTGTAATTGCTGTCGTGTTGCTGTAATTGCTGTCGTGTTGCTGTAATTACTGTCGTGTTGCTGTAATTGCTGTCGTGTTGCTGTAATTACTGTCGTGTTGCTGTAATTGCTGTCGTGTTGCTGTTTGTCCCTCAATTGTCCCAGGCAAAGATGTATTAATTGTAGTAATTAATGCATTTGTTTTAAAAACCAAAACATTGTAATAATTGTCGAACAACTTATCAAGTTATTGATTGTATTGTACTTTAACAGAACTGTTTACCTATACATATCGAAGATTTCATAATAATACATAACTTTTTGTTTATGATTCGGTATTGTTTTTAATAATACTTTTATTTAAATAACTTAGATTCCACTATATTCCGTCATAATTAACTCCGATTCCCCTCTATAGTTGATTTAAAATAACTCTGATTCAGCGAACATGAATTTCATCTGCTTAAAAACCTAAAAATTGTATTTTCAAAGTTTCCAAATGTTTTCTAAGGCCTCTCAAAATCAATTGGTGTTTAATTTGCACACCATTGACATTGTTCATGGTGATTATTGTTGTAGTTGCTCTGAGCTCTACAAATGTTTGGCAATCCTTCTTTTGAAGAAAGAAACGACCTGATAAACGACATGGCTTAAATGGCCACAGATTTGATGGAAGACGTACCAATAACACTCAAGACCAGTAAGGTGCTAATCAGACGACACACGAAGTGGAAGCCAACCCATGAAAGAACAATTCGCACTCTTGGTATCAACTTCAAACCAGGAGATGAACAAAAATAGAATCATAAGAAACGTAAACGCTTCGTACATCTTAGGTCGGAGCACTCAATTCTGTTCAACAACTACCTCAACAAGATCGAAGGTGACCAGACACCTAACTGCAGACTCTGTGACAGTCCGAAAGAAAATTATGACCATAGAGTCTTTGAGTGCCCAGTCCACGTGCGAAGGGACCGTTACAAGCAATCCCTATGGTGCTATTGTGCTATGGACATCCTTGATGCCCACATCAACGCCTCCTGATGATTCAGCAGCAGCAACAGCATCGGGTTGTCAGATTCACATCGTAGCATGATTTACTTCCCAACTACTAGGTGCTCGTGAAGTAGCTCCCGAAATTCACAATATGATGCCTCGCAACCAACAATTTTCATATATAAATTCTTCCATTGTATCTAATTAAATATTATAATATTCATACCTACCTCAAATTTGAATTACTAACTAACAAATTAATTTTAAAATACCACGGTAAAATTAGTAAATATGAATGTATACCTACCTCATTAAAAGAATTATTATTGCAATTGCAAATATGTATTACATTTTAATAATTGCATAATTACATTTAATAATGAAAAACAAAACCACATTATTTTATTTGTTATCAGACTATCAATAGTTTATTTTATTAAATAGTCTTATTTATTATAAACTATTTATTATTATCAATCTATTCAAAATAATGTTGTACACGCAAAATAATAATAATATACAATTGAAGAATGTATTAATTAGAGATATAAATACAAAAATGTGCACAGACATAAGTGCTATTAATTATCGAATGTATTAATAAAAATGTTCATGTATGACGTCATAGAAAGTTATCTACAAAATAAACGTCAAAAAATTATGTTTTTAGTAATTATCTCAAAAAAGAAGCATCTGAGACCTTATATATATATATATATATATTTATTACCAACAGATAGGTTACGTTAAAAGAATATAAAATGTTCAGAAATCACTAAATGGTCAGAAAGGGATATTTTGGCTCTAAATCAACCCTTTTGTCTGATAGTATAGTATAATTGCATAGCATGCATTTTTGTCTAATTGCATAGTAAACAATTAATATTTTATAACAAATTAAATGGTAACTAACATCATTTACAATTGAACATAAAGGTACAGTACAAGATTTAATTTATTGGAACTCGATACAACTTCTAAAAATTAGACAAAAACACTCTCTGAATATAATTTCTACCGATACACAATTAATTTCATTTTATAAATAATTTGAAAGATCACCTGAATTTTCGAATTGTCGCAATTTAATTGCTGATATGTTGAGGTATTATTTTAAAATTAAGCGTTGAGGGGGTTTTGAAGTTCTTCTCAAATTCACTCTGTAGTATTAAAAAATATTCATCAAAATTATAAAAATTAAGTAAATTTAGCTCCAATAAATGTAGCATATGTCACTTTTTATGCAAGTATTTACGTAACAATTATGTGATTGAAAAGCTGATTTCAAAATTAATAATTAATTAAAACATTATTTGACATAAACTGATTTTCTTTTAACTTTCATTACTTTTTACGTAAAAAAAAATATTTTCTACAAGCACATTGCTTCTTTCACTGTTGATTTAATTCCCTGACGATTTTGGAAATAGAAAATGATTATACATTGAATTCAATAATAGTATATCTTAAATTTTACTGCCCTATTATTTCAGACATCGCAATGATTTTCCACTAGTACCAACAAACTATTAATTATATCCTACACCTCTTAGATAAGGATTTGTTTACCGTTTCAATCAAATATTATACGTACGTCTAATGGAAAGTGGTTTCACCAGAGGAATAAGAGTGATATTGTTTGTTTCTTCCTTAAAACTGCCATCTTATATCAAGCTTACTTGAATGAAAATTGGGAAACAGATGCTGTCATCACAAGGTCTGTACAAGTGCTGTCAAAAAAAGGAGGGGTGTACACTCTTAGTGTCTACCGAAGAGTTTCACGACCTCTCTCCCTCTAGGTTTCTCATTTGAATGACTACTGACCGCAGATAATTACCTTTGAACAGGGGAGATCCACTTTGGAAGACATGGATATATTATTGCGGAGGTAAAATGGCTTGTTCTCTGTGGAGAATATATGTTTTCTTAACACGGAAATGATAATATGCCGCGTGCAGTTGGGGCTTCGTATGTGCAGATGATTTGCAGAACTAATCTTTCAAATTAAGCCGACTATGTGAGATGTGTCGATGTATTATGAAGATAAACATTTCTAGCCTATAAATATTTCTGTCATCTCTATAAGGTATAGTCTTAATTATTGTATGCACGCATATTGAGATAACTATTTAAAATTCTGTTTTATGTTGACTAATTTTTTTAATTAATTGTTAACATTTTTTCAAAGCAAATAAATTTAATTCTTTTTAATTTATGTTTGACAGAAATTTTATCTTTCACTTTAATCTTTATTTTATCAAGAAGAAATATTTCAACCGATGAATTCATTTATTTTAGTTATAATTTCAATTTTTTTGAAACACATGAATTTCTTTAATAAAAAATTTGCATTTATTATTTGATGTATTACAAAATTTTTTCATTTTATTTTATATTTTTACCTCATCGTGTAGCAGTAAACATCTGAGCCTTTGTCATCTATAAGTGACGGAAATTTTGGATGGCGAATTAGGATTTCTATTTTTTTGTAATGATGTCAACAGTGTTATTAAAGCTTATTCAAAAATTACAACTTATTGTATTACAACAAATTAAAAGCTAAATTTTGATTTAGTAAAAACATCAGTAATTAAAAAAATGTTAAATATGTGTTTAAAATTTATGAATCTTTCGATATGTTTTGTGTGATTTTTATGTGGTTAAAATTGAATATTTTTCGATAATATACAGGTCAGCACTTTTTAATAAATTATTGCAACTAAATTTAATTTTTAAAAACCACTCTTTATACAAGATCACACCACAATTTATACATTAATTAAATTAAAAGAATCATAATCCCCACATTATAAGCATCGTTTCCTTAATTATTATTTTAATTTTAAGATGTTATTTTATACAAAGTTTGTTTAAATTTATATTTATATTACGTTCCTTTTTGACAAACTACGAATTATTAGACGTGTCGGATATATTAAAATATATAAGTGTTGAGTTAACAAACTTTTTTAATATATCCCTGAACACGAATATAGTGTTATTTGCTAAGTATAAAGCCGATAAACCACGATCTTCGCGGAGAGTACTGAATGATGATAAATTGAAATAATCAGTAAAAATCTCTGTAACGAAATTGAATGACTGTGTGTTCTCTTCGAAGTGTGATGTGTGTAAACATGTTTGTGTGAACGTGAAGCTTTTGGGGGGGACACTTTCCTCATACAAAAAGCTTTGATAAAGTATTTTAGCCTATCATAAAGTCTCTCTGCGAAACACTTTTGTATGGAACATCCCCTCCCGTGAATTCAAGAGTCAATATAATTATAATTTTAATTGAAATTTGAAATAAGCGGAAATTGAACAATGTATCATATTTTGAGAGTTGGCTGTATCAAATAATTTGGGTATGCAAAATTTGTTTCATGATTCGACTTGTGTATTTAAAAAACGGTATTACAAAAATATAGCGATGTCAAGGAACCGAATTAATTCTTTGGAGTGTCAAAACTTGTACGAAAACAGAACATTTTCAAACAGTTGTCAGGATAGGAAGTATCAAATGACATGAAACATAATTAGCTATAGACGCAGTTAGGAATCATAATATTTAGAAGACATTGTAAATGTTATTTGTCGATAATTCATTAATCAACTTTGTCAAGTGATAAAATTGCGTACAACGTGGACTTTCCTGGACATAAATTCAATTATTAAAAAGACATTTTCGATATTAAAGCATTAAATTTGACAACATTTTATTAGATTACCTACCGGTAAAAATGCACACTCTGTGTTGCCCCATTCTTCGTAAAATGTTATTTTGTTATTTTTAAATCATTATCATAAAAAGGGAATTAGTTGAATCGTATTTTCAATATAGATCCTTTTGACTTGCTTATTTTTCAAAACATTAACGAAACAAATTATGTCACATGCCTCAATCTATGTATTTATAAACTGTTTGAGACAAAATGAACACACACAGAATATTATGAACGACAAACAAACATTTATTTTGCAAGTGTTAAATAATTTTCTCGAGCTTTTAAAATATGTTTTTCATTAACAATTAACTTGGATTCAAAATTTCATATAATTACAAAAATTCCAATTAAGTTCTAATTAGTAAATATGAATATAAAAAAACGCGGAAACATTTTATGATGACACTAGGGAAGGCAATGTTTTTTAATATTTAGCAAAGGGATAAACTCTTCAACTTGTAGCTCTATATTTTAGGTAACGAGCTCGACGAGTTCAACCTTTTATGGGAGGATCTTGACGAGTTCAACCTTTTATTTGAAGATCTTGACGAGTTCAACCTTTTATTTGAATATCTTGACGAGTTCAACCTTTTATTTGAAGATCTTGACGAGTTCAACCTTTTATTTGAAGATATTGACGAGTTCAACCTTTTATTTGAAAATCTTGACGAGTTCAACCTTTTATTTGAAGATCTTGACGAGTTCAACCTTTCATTTGAAAATCTTGACGAGTTCAACCTTTTATGTGAAGATCTTGACGAGTTCAACCTTTTATTTGAAGATCTTGACGAGTTCAACCTTTTATTTCAATATCTTAACGATTTCAACCTTTTATTTGAAGATCTTGACGAGTTCAACCTTTTATTTGAAGATCTTGACGAGTTCAATCTTATATGTGAAGATCTTGACGAGTTCAACCTTTTATGTGAAGATCTTGACGAGTTCAACCTTTTATGTGAAGATCTTGACGAGTTCAATCTTATATGTGAAGATCTTGACGAGTTCAACCTTTTATGTGAAGATCTTGACGAGTTCAATCTTTTATGTGAAGATCTTGACGAGTTCAACCTTTTATTTGAATATCTTAACGATTTCAACCTTTTATTTGAAGATCTTGACGACTTCAACCTTTTATTTGAAGATCTTGTCGAGTTCAACCTTTTATTTGAAGATGTTGACGATTTCAACCTTTTATTTGAAGATCTTAACGATTTCAACCTTTTATTTGAAGATCTTGACGAGTTCAACCTTTTATTTGAAGATCTTGACGAGTTCAACCTTTTATGTGAAGATCTTGACGAGCTCAACCTTTTATGTGAAGATCTTGACGAGTTCAACCTTTTATGTAAAGATCTTGACGAGCTCAACCTTTTATGTGAAGATCTTGACGAGTTCAACTTTTTTTCCAGCTAACACGTCGAACATATCAACTTTCTCTTTTTTATGTTCATGTACTCAGGAATATCACCTAATTCATATTGTGTTTTACCTTGTTTATTATTGCTTTAGTAATAATTCAATCTACGTAAAGTTGTCTTACATAACAATTATTTAGAAGGTGTAAACAATTTGAGAAAATCTTTTTTATATATCCATTTACAATTTTCAAATTTCAATTTAAAAATAAAAAATAAAAACTATTAACAATCCTGTCTTCAATTCGGTTTTAAGAATAGCCTTAAGTTGACGCCAAAATAATAAATTATAATACAAACTGATCGAGTTTTTTTACAAATTTTGATAATCAATCAAGGACTTCTTATCTTATGAAAGTTATGTAGCCTACCATTAATTCTTATAGTGTGTATCGCACCTATATCACACCTCGATCAATAAGAAGTCACCTTCTTCCCCCTTGGACTATTTTTGTTCTATTGCTATATAATAATATTTAACAGATTTTAAAATTGAACTATAGCTTTAGCATTTCATTTTAGAAAGAAAGTATTTTTATTTGACTTTTATTTAAAACACCAGTTTTTAAGTGCGAAGTTTATTAGGTATAGCTTCTAAAGTTTCACACATCGATATTTTCATTATTTTACAATTGGAAAGTGTGCAGTAGCAATAAAACATTTTCACTAATTTAGTTATTTCAAATCAAATATTAGTTTAATGTTTTTTACTGTAGAATTCAAACGCTAACAAATTTGACATTGAATACCAATGTTAAGTTGTTCAAAGCTAGAACCATTGAAAGAAACAATACTCAACAGCGAGAAAGCAAACTTCTATATTTGCGGCAAATAAAATTATTTACTCATGTAGAAAGTTGATCCCCTTTTCTGTGCAAACTTATTAAACATTCCACAGTTACACTGCGTCGTTCTCTGAACATGTGTATATTAACAATTCATGTTTATTGACAAAAGTTTAAAAATTGTATTTTTTGGTAACTAATGATCAGATGTTGCATGTCATTTTCAGAAATGACTAAAAGTAGAGAGACTAGTATGTTTCTCCCTTTTTTAGTATGATAAGGGATTTATAAATCACAAGATAGAGAGTACTTTACTATAAATAGAGCATTTTGTCTTGTGTCCAATACATACATATACAAACTGCACCACAAACACAAAACATTTCTGTCTCATGTAAGGAACACACTGCACCACAAACAAAACAGTTCGACGTATGTGAAGAACACACTGCACCACAAACAAAACAGTACGACGTATGTGAAGAACACACTGCACCACAAACAAAGCAGTTCAGTTTTTTGTGTATTCGTTCATGTCGTTTTGTTAATAACAAATAATTATTTTAATTGAAAAATATATCAATTTTCAGTTGTTGCAAAATTAAAAGTTAAATAAGTTTATAAATAAATAGATATTGCATTATATTGAATTTTATTTATTTATAAGGTGAATGCAAAAATTCCTATGGATTAAAACTTTCGAGTCAATCCAAATATATATTTTTAAAGAATCAAAGAGTAATCTTTCTGTTTTGGAAGTTATCAAAGAAAATTCTTGTTTGTTTTCAGGTTATTTCTTACACTGACATCTTGAACTAATTTAGTTTAGAATTTTTCATACACAAAAATGGAATTCTCATTAATTTAAATCTATATTTTAATGCAGTAATGTCACAAATAAAATAGATATGTATATTGGGATTATATGTTAATATAACAAAGTTCTTGAACATTTTGTCGATTAATATTATAGAAAACAAAAAGATTTTTTTTTATTATTTCATATTTTTTAACATTTTGAAATTAAATTATTTTTTATTTTCATAATTTATATAATTACTTTGATACATTCCTTTAAAACTTTTTGAAATATAAATGAATGTTTCTTCCTTTATAAATATTACTTTAATCATTTAAAACTAATTTTTCTTCTCTATATATATAATATGTCACCTTCGAAATACAATAGCGTGTAAGAATATTGTTTGTACAATAATGTAATGATATTGAGTCACGTTGTTTACAATAGGTAGAAACTGAATATAGATGTAGTAGACATTAGTTTAGGTTGTAACTTCCCATTACATCTTATTTAATTCTCCCAGTATCCTTCTGTGTAATGCAAAAATGTACAACAGTTGTCTAATGCCAACAAGAATTAATAAAAATAATCACTAACTGAGCGACTAAGGATATCTCCAAATTTGGAGTGTGATCTAAATCATTAAATCATATTTTATAGAAGAATCAGACCGACAAAAAACTTTGTAGTATGAAGCGAAATCTATTAATTAACATCAGTATTGATTTAATTTGTAGTGTTTAATTAAAACAAATGATTTATTAGCATAATAGTGTATCACTCTTACTTCATCAGCTTTCAATGTTTAAATAAAATGCTGTCGAAGTTGCGGAAAAACCTCGCTTTTCATTTATCATTAAGTAATCTTCAGTTTTAATCAATTTTCTTCTAATGGATGCATTAAAAATTGTTTTCACTTTTAAAAAGCAGAATTTTCCAGTTATTAAATTGATACTCATTTTTTTAATTCGATCTCTCCGAGAAACAGGAGTAGCATAAAAGGGTAGTTTTTAGTGTTTCAGTTGTCGTTATAAAGTCACTAAATCAAACAATACAACGATTTCTAATATTTTCATTAGCTGTAAGGTAATGTGTGCATTATTATATAATTATAAACTTTGAAACAAAACTTTGACTTTTGTAAGAACTTTAGAGAATCATTTATTTGAAGAGGAAAATATTAATATTTACAAATTTATTATTTTCTTATTTACAGAAAAACAATGAGTCAGAATGAATATACATTTTTCTTATCATTAAATTAGGTAAATATTAATTGAATTGGTCATTTCTGTTTTGCCATTACCATAAAATTCACGCTATTGAGTAATTTAAACGCTTGTGTACGTATTGTACCTAACTACTGTTAATAAATATCTGTACCTATATGATTATATTTGTGTAGTTGATGTAAATATAATGGTATCAATATCTTAATATTATTTATGATAAATATTATACAATAGCTGTCACACATAAATTTCTTTATTTTTCAGAAATTCATAAAAACTCATAAAAATTCATTTATAACAAACACATAATTTTACAAGCAATATTATTATAATGTTTATGAATTGCAACACATATAAGAAAATAAAAGTGCAACAGGTACTGCAGTCAACTTAAAAATATATTAATATGGATCGATACTCTGGACTTATTCAATAGAAATATTTAAGACTATTGGAACTTTATTCAAAATTCTAAAATTTATTCCGATTTTTATTTATTTTTATTTTGTGTCAAATATCTATTAGATAAGTTTTATAATACAACATATACTATGTTTGCATTGAGAATATTATTTTTAATGCATAACATTTTTGTCTTCGCCCTTGTTGGAATTTTTGTGTTTTATCTAAATTTAAAATATTTTTATCATGAAAAAGAATTAATTCAAAACAAAAAGAAACACAATTTTCAACAAAATCGAATATATTACTCTATTAAATTAACATCAATTAAAATTTACATTGAAAAGTATACAACAAGAAAATATTTTTTATTTTTATATTTTTACAATTTGATATAATGAGTATAGGTATATTTATTATATTTATCATGTTAATATAATATGCCATCAATTTTTTCTTTACGAATATGACTTCTAGAGTTCTACGGTACAGCAATCAATATCAATGTTCTATATTGTTCGACATTTCAAAAGACAAATAAATATAGTTACATGTATATTAATTTATATCTCTATAATATATACACAATTTAAAATATAATTAATTCAAAAATAATATATATAATGGCAAACTAACAATAAGTTTGTATAATGGTCTACATAATAAACGCAAACACGTTCTTTTCAGGTTTCAGAATATACAGCAAGAAGTATACAAGAAACCAACTGGGGTCTTTCTGGACATACGCGTCTCAAATATAGAACATTATTAAATGGGTCACATGTTCGATAGGATTTCATATATTTCAAAAGCAATTCTTTATATCAAGGAAAACCTTGT
>JAUZNC010042324.1:0-15444 GCA_034780395.1 Vannuccia rotundouncinata | reverse complement strand
CATTATTAAATGGGTCACATGTTCGATAGGATTTCATATATTTCAAAAGCAATTCTTTATATCAAGGAAAACCTTGTATATGTTCATTTGGGCGAAAGTTTAATTAATTTCAGTTTCAATGAGAACTTGGGGTGACGAGTCTTTCTCCTCCGAGCAGAGAGGCTCACTCAAATCGTTTTTAATTTTGCCCTCTCCATTATTCTTGCATGGTAAAAGGGCAACGTCCCCATTTCCCTTATTATTATCACCTCCAGCGTCTTCCTGTAGGTTACTCTTTGCTCGCACGTTCCCCACGTGTGTTCGCTCGTAGTCAATTGTCTGGGAACGACCAAGCTGCCTGCGAAAACACAGGAACTTTACAAACGCTCGACGGAAGTTTTCGGACAGGAACGCGTAAAGTATCGGATTGATACTGCTATTGCCATAAGCGAGACAGTTGCTAATTACATGAATTGTACGAAACACATTGTTTGTTGGGTCCGTTCCAAAATACTGCATGAGGAAGATGATTTGTATTGGTAGCCAACTTAGAGCAAAGACAGCAATGACAATGACGACCATTCGTGTTACGCGCTTCTTGGAACGCATAGCTTCCGATGACTGGGCCATGTTTGCTCTTCGGCCAAAGAGGAGGCGTTCAATCAGTAGACCATAGAGAATACATATCACCGTCAGTGGCAGAAGATATGCAAACACGAAGAATAGACCGAAATAAAGTTGCCCAAAACTTTTGTTGTCCATAGCCATGTTTGTGGTCGTGTTATAGCTAACAAGTCGGTAGTAGGTGCAGTATTGAGTGAAGCAATGTTCTGTTTGATCAATCGCTCCGGCAACCACCCCTGAGTCTAGCAGAAGGGGAAGATTCACTCCAAGAAAGATGAACCAGACCAGGGTCACCGCAATTATTGTGTTCTGCTTCGTGCGTAGCGTCATGCTATCGATTGGGTGAACTACAGCCAGATACCGATCGATACTCATAAGTACCAAGGTGTAAACGCTGCAATAAGCAGTTATGAAAGTTGTATACTGATAAATCTGACAGAATGTAGTCCCTAGAGGCCAACCTCCCTTGACGTAGGTGACTGCTGTGAAGGGCACGCAGAACACTATGAATGCGAGGTCGGCAAGAGCCAGGGAGATTATGAGGATATTCGTAGTGTTTCGCATCTGTATGTTGGCTATGATTACTACAATAACAAGCAAGTTACCCAGGAAACCAACGCAAACAATGAGCGTGAAGACAATTGGAACAATAATGCCCATCAGCACCTGCATGTAGTCCATGGGTTGGTCCAGACCGCAGGATACCCGACTGATTTGGGAGGTTTTGTTGAGAAGGAAATCTACATCGTGAGCCGCCTGGAGATTTGGAATAGTTGTCATTGTGAAATGAGTTGAATAACTGGATTCTGAAAACTGTAGAAATAATTGTAATTTAATTTTTTTTGTAATATTTAATTTGGTGGTATAGACACTCAATAAGTACTATGATATTACCCTGAATATTTATAACAAAAAGTATGTAGCTTGGTTACCATATTGCCGTTTCACTCTTTATGTGATAAATCTTATAAACTGGAAGTGAAACGCTAACCATAAAGTTTAGAAAAAATAGTATTGATTGAAAACGTCAATATTGTCATTATGATTTTAATAAAAGTTGAAAAGATAATCTTGCAGCTTTTCCATTATGGAAAAAATATTGTTCACATAAAATTTCATTTTTATAAAAATTAAAGTTTTTAAGATATTTTCGAAATTTGACACCCAGTTATTAACTATTTTAAGGCATTAATAAAAATGTAAAACTATAATATATTTCTTCTGTTAATTTCTGCAATTATGTAACATTTATATTGATTATATAACGATTTTTTATCAATAACATAATAACGTTGATAATATCACTTATTAAGAAATCTATTATGAAAAAAATCTAGAAATTGATTAACACAAACAGAAAAATATTTCTTCATTTCTTTCATTTTAAATTATATATGTAAATATTCCTTTTGAAGTATAAAATACTAATATTGTTAATATCTATTTTAATTTAGGCCTAAAATATAATTCCTTAAACATTGATATAAAATATATTATATAACCATTTTAAAATAATTAAATAACGAAAAATAACTGCTTGAATTTTAAAAGCTACTCTAATTAAACAGATCTTCTGGAAAATGGTCTATCGTGAAGGATTGTTTAACTTTCGTTGTGAATCCGAAATCCCACTTTTCAGTAAGACCAGATATACTATACATCTAAAGAGAATATTAGCTGAAAAGCACGAAAATGTGTCGACAATAGCTATTGATTATACGACTTCCACTTTTCTTGTGTGCTCCCAGTTTTCCTTTTGACGGGCAGACAGATTTATGTTCTTCCCACAAATAAAAAAATAATGCA
Organism: Vannuccia rotundouncinata; assembly: GCA_034780395.1. Lineage (NCBI taxonomy): Eukaryota > Metazoa > Platyhelminthes > Proseriata > Coelogynoporidae > Vannuccia > Vannuccia rotundouncinata. Next base: position 13,035 of record JAUZNC010042324.1, on the reverse strand, counting down.
TTCTAAAATTTCTTTTCATTTTTTAGCACACCCCATTATCATGAATCACATGAAGCACACTTTTTTTATCTACGTGACATCGCTGTATGACATTTATTTGGGGACATCTTCTACAAATATTGATGCCCTTTAGCAAGAGATACTAGAATATAAAACCCTTGTTTCAAAATCCTTTTCAGGCGAAATTTTAACACGAAAATTCTCAGTTATAATTATTACTTTTACGCTCTTTTATGTATACTGTTGATAATAAATATACTGGGGATAACAACTTCTGCGCCACCCTGTATATTAATAATATACATACGTAAATCCCTAAAAAACGGTGTTTTTTAGCCAAATTTTTGTACATGAAATCTACTATCATTCCGGCATTATAAAAGTCCATATATAAAATAGTTATTTAACTATTAATATAACTTTCTAGATTCATTGGATTGTTTTATACATAATTTTAGTTAAGAATAAATTCATAATCTCCGGATCTCGTCATATAAACGTTAATTATACATAAGTCTGCGTATTATTATTTTTTAGTAGTATTTCATCTGCAGTCGACTAACCATAATAATAAAACGTCTGTCAATTCTTGTTGTCGATTTTATCAAAATTAAACAATTTTAATATACTTCATTTATTTTACATTTTGATGATCCCGTTTATTTGTCAACAATATATTCCATATTTCATCTCTCGTGTTTACAATGTAAGAACAAATCCATAATTTTTGAACATCTCTTCATCTTCAATTTCTCATTGTCCAGCTTTAAAAACTTCATCATTATGATTTATTTTTATATCTTTGGTAATATTGCAGAAGCAGAACATTTTTTTGGTAAAGACGGTGATTATATTTTTGAGTTTTGATTTATTTCTTTTAATAGAAAGATTACAAAAAGATAACTCTTGAGAAATTTTAAAATTACGAAAAGTGTGTATATGTTATTTTATGAATATCGCATTTTCTGATCTAATCTGTCAAACTAATTTATGTATTGAACACAAATAAATGCATTCTAAAATATATTTGCATTATTTAAATTTAGTAATGTGTTTGAAATATCTCTTTTTGGATTTGTTCCAATTGTTATAATTTGTTTTAGAAAATGCATAAATTTCCTTGTGACCAATGTTTTTATATTTATTTGAACCACTTGTTTAATTTTTACTGTCTAATCTTAATTGTTTATTAATTTTATTCCGATTTAATTTTTATATTTACAAATTATGGTATCGCAAAACGGCTCGGCATGTACTCTTACTTCTCATCGTTCAGAGCTTACAATAATCAATTATTCATTTTTACTAAACTAATCTTTTAAAAATATATGTTTCAAAATGCCCGTAATTTGCACTTTGTTCTTCTCGGGAAAAACACAATTTACAAATATTTACAATGCTCGATCTGATGATATGATATAGTAAACATAGATAAGAATGTTCCATAATACAGACCTATATTTTGTTACAATATTATACAATATCTGTACAGATGAAGGTTAAAAACTTGAGATTGCTGTTTCCAATTATCTCTAACCAAAAAATTGGGTGTAATAAGGTATACACATTTAGAGCTAAAAATTGTTTTGTTTTGTTAATTTATATCGAATATAGTGAAGATGACAAAAATAAAATCAAACTAAAAATATGACCTTCTCTGTTACAAAGATGTAGATGTGTATTTAACCTCCCATATGTTTAACTTATACTTTTTATTAGAAATATGCATTTGCTTCAAACCTATTTATTAATATGTTTATTCGAAGGTTAGCTGTTATAATACAAATAAATGCTGATCCGAAAATTACCTAATTTACATTCAAACATTATTTAGAATACCTCACTTAAAACGAATATCAAATACTGTAACCTTTATATATCTAAACTTTAAAAAAATCAACGTTTCAACAATTTCTATTTAGTTATATAACAAATTTCGGTTCTTGCCTTATTTTGAAAATTGTGACCCCATAATTTAAAATTTATTAAGTTTATTATGTGTATCAAATGAAAACGTTTAAGATATGCAAAGGCCGATTTAAAATTGTTTAATAGTCCATTTTAGTATTTACATAATATTCATTTTGTTTTGATTTGATTAAAAACAGAAACATACATTAAATTTTCTTTCAAAATATAAATAGAAGTAATGTTTAAGTAAATGATGTATAGATATAAACGAAAAACAGATGCTTTTAAAATATTCAATATTGATATCATATTGCTTAGCTCGAAAAACAACACCCAAATATTTAAATTGGTGTTATATTTCTTATATGTTAAAAAACCTTTATACTGTCAAATTGGGATAATTTATTATTTAAACAAATATATCATATATTTATTTACTTTTTAAATTACTTATACATTTGAATAATAAGTTCATGCCTGATTTTCCAATAGAGATCAATTATTATATTATATATTATATAGAAATATTGTATTAACAAGTTTTTGATTATTGTGTGTGTATTTAAACATAGCAACTGATTAAAAATAAACTATAGTCAAAAGTTTTTGATGTAAAAAAATAATTGTGTATATTTTATTATTTTCATTTTTCAATTGTACGATAATTTTTATTTAATCTTTTAGAAACTTGTCATTAATTAAAATAAGAAAATAAGATTAACACATAATACAATCCATTAAGATTTATTCACGCGTCTCCAATAGATTATTTATGTGACCTTGGAATGAAGAGATAGGGTGATATAAAAGTTTTATTTTTTGTGTAAAATAAGCGCAACTTTCTTATAAAAGTTGAATTTAAGTGTTGAAATTTAAATTATTGAATCCTAATGTTATTTTGATTTTATGAAACAAAATCAATTATTTAAAGAATTGATATATGTTTCATTAAACTATATATTAAATCTAAAGTAAAGACAATTCTAAACATTTCTTAATAGGACGTTATGTGTATAAAGTATCTGATTCTAATTGAAAACAGAAAACCAAAAGGAGCTTTTGCCAAATAAAATTTTCTGTAAATTCACAATTGGCCAAAAAATTTAATTTTATAAATTGGTCTAATTAAAACAATTTCAAATTGTGACTCTTATTATGAAACTCCGGTCAACTGTTTAAACAATTTGAAAAAGTAAGATTATTAAGAAATTATTTTGATAATTGTCCCAATCACAAAACTGTCTGTTCCACGTACAATATTATATATTTGTAAAAAAAGAACATGTTGTGTTTCCGACTTTATAAACTAATTACAAACTTGTGAATAGAAAGCACGATTTTGGATAATCTATATGTTGATAATTCATGAAACGGACAACTTTTTTCACTATGGTAAAATGGATATAGGTGAAGAAATTAATTAACCTTGGCTGTTATATATGTTGTAATACAAATAAAATGCTGATCCGAAAATTACCGAATTTACATTCAAACATTATTTAGAATAGCTCACCTAAAACGAAAAGTATCGGTTAACAATTTTTAGAATTGAATACTACTTAAAACCTTCCATTTGTATCATCCGTTTTTTGTTGAATGCTCTGAAGCATATCCAGCAATTTGCATATTTATTACTTTATACTGTTTGTATTATTTCTGTCTTATAATTAAAACTTTGTCTACTTCAGTGAAATTTGTCAACTTTTCTTGCGCATAAATAATATAATTTTTTTACTATCCAGAATCTGTATACTCACTTTACCGTTATTAATACCAGCACTATAATTTTATAAATAGTACGCTTGGATTGATAATCATAATGTTTCGATAATCTTAATTAGCACGATTCTCTTCATATTTTCATATCATATTTTAAATTTTAGATAAAGTTTCAAAATGTTCCGGTTATAATTGTAATATAACAAAACAATCAAATAAAAGTCTATTAAAGATAATACTTATTTCTAATATCCTCAAGATATAAAAATCAATATAAACAATTTAGAAAAATAAAGATTTTTACAAAGAATTTGGGACTACTTAAAGGCCAGTTGTATTTTAGGAAGAATACTTAAAGCTTCATGCGAATAGAGTTCCCCTTTTTTTCTAGTGTTTCCGATTAGAACACAGAAAGGAGAATTTCTGAGATTCTTTTATGGAGTGTATTATTTCCAATTCTCCAAAGACCAACAATAGTTCCCCTCAATTATTGAACGGTTAGTAAGAAGGCGAAAACCTAATATGAAAACCTAAAATTATAATCTATATGTAGAAGAGTATACAATCTAAATATATCTATATATGCCCTTTTCTGTGAGAGTGTTCGGATTTGATCCACATTTGGAGAGAGGGAGGCAAAATATTCGGGAACCGGTCTCCTAATTGAGTTCAAGTTCACATTGTTGTGTTAAATGTTTTCTGTAGATTTTGCCGCGTTAATTTAATACGGGAATTATATTATTTCATGCAACGGCATTTTGAACATTTTTCGTATCACATTTAAAAACCATGATTATATCAATTATTCCTTATGATATATTTATTATAAAATTATTTTCTATTGCTACTCTTTGAGTTTGCTTCTAATAAAACTTTATATATCTATATACATAGTATACAATATTTTAATATATATTCTAAAAATCTTATGTTTAAAAAATACACGTTTTACATTCTTAATTATTTTACATTAGTTTACGTGAGAAATATTATTTTTAAAGAAAGTATTAAAATTATTTACACTTTTAATTTTTGTAGAATTCATAGAAAATACTAAATTTGAGTTATATTTGAATAAAAATTGTAAAATTAGGTCGTTCATAACAAATTTTTTAAGTTCAAATAAAAAATGATCTAACATTTTAGTGTCACACTGTTTTTCGTTCGCTCGGGAACCTTTGTTTTGCATTAAATTTTCATTACTTCTCGTCTAGAATGTAATCGTTTTCAACTCGACAGTTTTATAAAGTAAGCGTTGATAAAAATGTAGCAATTCAAGTCTAAAAATACGTCATATGCCTATATTTCAAATATATCCGAGCTTCATTAGTGTCATATATTAAAATTTTCTATAATGACCTTCCCTCTCTACCCCTAAACTCCCCTTTATCTAGGAAAGTTAAAGACCTTTCTTTGTACCTTTGAAAGGGGATCAGTAGGCTCGAAGTTCTCTACATAGTTTGAAAAGTTTCTCAGAGAAAGATCGAAAGCGAACTCTGCGTATAATGTCGAATGCATGGCGGGGCCGCATATCCACAAGAGCAACAGTTTTCATTCAAGTATCGTAGAACTTATTTTCTGATTGATACACGGACATATTCTCCTATTATCTTGAATATATACTGGGGATACTGCGCCCCTGTTCCATGTAAGCCGCCGGTAGCGATGTTAAGAGACGAAGGAGAAAGATTGGGATAAGAAAGCGAAATGAAAGATAATAATCTCTTTTTTCTATGTTTAAGTGAGCTAAGACTTACACATTTGAGGAATTCAACTTCACATGATCTTGAAAATATACTCCATGTTCCCAGTTCTAATGGGTCGTGACATTTTTCACATTGCAAATAATCAATTTCGTTTTTACAATGTCAGTTTTCTCTTTTGACGCTGCAAAAAATTATTTTGTTACTTTCTAGAAATAGACAGATGACTTTTTCCTAATGTAAATGTATAGATGCAATTTTTTTGTTTTTAATTATTATGTTTTCAGTATACTGTTTCAATGTCCATAAAAAAATTCGACATGCTATTAAGACCATTTCTTTGGAATTGAGATTTTCAATTTTACAAAAAAATATTCTCTTTACACGCGTATATGAAATCAGTCTTTATTAATTTTGTATGAACCCTTTCATTCTGAAAATAGCTGATGTAAATTAAACCTATAATTCTACTATAACATAATAATTTCGTTTCAATTGGTTTCATTATTTGAAAATGATTGTTATGCTTAGTGTTCTCATCTTAGATATTTAACAGAAAAGCCAGTAATGATCAAACTAAGAACTCGACAATTTTAAACTTAATACCTCAAACGCCAATTGACTCATGGAACACAAAACAGGGGAGCATGAATTTGTAGTTAAATTTATAATTTATATCATAATTTCAAACAAAAATAGGATTTTGATATTATTTGTAGATTATTTTTCGGTTTGTATTGTTTGTAGATTAATTATCTCTCTCAATTCATAGCTGCACAATAATTTTAAATGTGTGAAATTGAATCGTCAAAATATTCAATTTACTGCTTTGGGTATGTGCACTGATACAAGAAGAAAAAATTAGTTTTTTATGTAAACTTTTTAAAGAGAAAAATCGATTCACGACTGTTGTTGATAACAGTTTTCCTTCAAAAAATTAAAACTTGAAAATTAATTAACTAAAAGGAAGAAAGAATTGCGTATAAATTAATTTGAGTCGACAGATGAGAGTATCTTTAGAAATATGTTGAGCGATAGACCGTTCAACTCCATTCTCCCTTTCTTAGGCTCACTATAACAGGTAGGATTATTCTAAGTTACTTCACTTGTTTCAAAATAAATTGATAATCTAATATAGTGTCGTGTGGTAACCATAATTTATGTGTATAATTTCGAATTCTCTTTTAACTTTCAAATTCTCTTGAACTTGAAGACACCCTATCTATTACATAATTGGTATGCATAATAACTTTAACTTGAAGACATATTAATTATAAATTTTTAAATAAGTTTGAAAATCTTTTTTTTATACAATATTTGTTTAATGTAGGCAGGTTAGGGTAGATTCGATATAACATAAAAATATTAAAATAGGAAAAAACAAAAGCCTGTGCTGCAATAAAACTATAATTTATTTTACACATTTTCGGAGATCCACTCCATAGACGAGTAATAAGTTATTATATCATGTTGAAAAGTGAGAATCTCTATTTTATTTTTTCATAAAAATATTGTGCGATAAGCATTTTATATTTAAAGACGTCATATTTTTATTAAACATCTTTATCCGTTTTGCAAAGCTCAATAGAATATTCATTTATTATTTTAGCGTTATTTATTGCCTCAATATTTTATAACTACCAATACTTTATTTCATGATTTGCTAATACAATGTTATAATGGTATAAATGTTTTAATGTTTTTTATTTATGTTGCTTTTTTTGTTTGTGGCTGGCTCTAAATAATATGCTATGATAGATAATTTATTTATGTTGGGAAAATACTTTTGTTCTATATAATAATTAAAAATAATTTGTCTAAAAGTTAATCGTGATATGGAATATATAATACGTATTTGTCATCGTAAAAAATATTTCTAAATTGGATTAAACAGAAATATTTTTGATCTCACATTGGTTATTGTTTTTATTGTATATTTTTGGAATACGTGTGATACAGCGGAAATTAAAACTGTGTCCAAAAGATAAATTGTGTCTTTGAAATATTTTGACATGCCGGAAATCATATTGCATCATTTAATGAATAAAAATAAACCTTCTTTTCAAACTTAGCTATACCTTTACGCTATTGTGTTACGTTACGTTAACGGATATGTAAATTTATATTCATAGCTTTTAACTGAGTGGGATATGGCTTCATAATGTTGTAAATGTGAACTTATTCACAGTATTGCTTTAGTTGTTGGGAACATTGAACTCATATTTTAAACATTTGAACAGTGTTTTACTAAATTCGCATCCGTTTTAATTGAACACATTTAAGTATTTGTCATGATAATTAGTTTAATTTATATCTTATGCTGAATTAAAATTTTATATTTCAGAGTATAATTATAAAAAAAAGGAAATCTAAAATTACATAAATTAAAAAACAATTGTTTTGCCAGATGTTTCCTATTTTTCGTTTTACTCTAACTCTTGAAAACAGCATATTATATTCATCCTTATTAAAATATTGTGAATAATTTTTTGTTGGCGTACTACGTCTGCAGAAGAGTAGATATTAGTTGTTTGGTCGTCTCTTCCCTTGACTTCTCTACACTGTATGAATTTTATTCTCCGTTAGCTTCCTTTGATGCCCATACGGGGGGCTATTTATTGCCCCCCCCCCCCCACTCACCACATTGATTATTGTCCGAACTAATCGGATCACGTTTTGTGCTTCAATGGGTCTATTCAATCTGATTGATTGGAATTTAAACTTTCCACGCTGGGTAGTATGGAGTAAGATCTTAATTATAAAATGCCGCAATGAATTTTATATTAGTTTGACAGAGATACTGTACTGGATATTTAGGCTGTGTTGGTATTATATTTCATGTTTTCTGGTCGAGAAATAATTCAATTTATTCATATAAATATTTAATGATTATTCAATTTTCCCGGCACAGCCTAGGTACCGGTCAATGACCAGTACAAGGTTCTATTTTAGATATAAAGAATTCGAGCTTTGTAATTATAAATATTTGTATAAAAAATTTCCATTTTTAGATTCATAAGATACGAAAATCTTACGGACCTGACTGACTTTGTGGAAGCTTAAAAATTTAATTTATTTATTCAAATATATTTATTCGTAACTATTCTCTAAATATTTAACAGAAGAAATGAAAAAATGTTCGTTTATAGTTTAGTTTAAAATTTTAGTATTATAAATATAAAATGTTTTTTAAAAGGCTAAAATATCTATATACATGTAAAATTATAATTTACATTTCCTGAAAAAGGAGAAAGATTAAATTTAATAAAACAGTTTAAAAGTTAAAGCTTTAAACATATTTTTACATTTTAAAATGCAAAATGAAGTTAATCTGCTTAGTAATATTTTTAATAGTAATAGTCTATTAATACATTATTAGAGATGATTAAACTCTATAGGAGGTGTGGGAAAAAGTAGCCAAGATATCATATTTTTAAAATAAAATTCAAGTTTTCATAGATTCGTTAGTTTCAACTTGATCATGAATATACTAAATTAACAACTGTCGTTATCCCAATTGCAGCCAATCTTTCTTTAATAAATTTAATTAAATTGATTTGCAACTAATTCTTTAATCTTCAATACATACAAATAATATAAGTTTATAAAACATAAATAATTAATTTTTGAAGTATTTTATTATTGAAGTATTCATTATTTTAAAAATTGTCGATGTCTTCAAATTAATTGATATCTGGTTTGTGTTTTGTCATTTCCCAAATTACAAATAATATTAAAAATGAAATATCTAAATTACTTCGTGATTATGTTCCAAATATTCCCATATATTAATCTATTTTAATTTAGAGATTTTGATTAGAATTGATATTTCAATTTATTAATAATGACACGTATTCAATGATATTTCATGATGCTTGATATCCGGTAAAAGTGTTTTGCAAAATGAAAATAATTTTTTTAGAATATAATTTAGTTCACATTTTGACAGTTAATTAATTCAGAGATATTTATATTGAAATAGAAATCCAAAATGAAACACTTCTAGTTTTTTGTGTGCAAATGATTTAAGTGATAAAATGGAATTTCTTTAATAATGGAAATTAATAAAAGATAAATAATAAATATATTTATGTAATTATATTTTGAACAGATTGGTATTTAATCATTCACTACATATCGTAGTAGCAATAAAAGTATCCTCCCCTAGGCATAACAGCAACAGTTTATAAATCTATATTCTGAAGAAATATTCGATAATTGTCCTTTTTATTTCTTAAAACAGAATAAATAAAATAAGACTGTTTCCCACCATGGTCCATATATAGATGCGTTGAATCATAATAAAAAATATTAACTTAAAATTTTTTATGTTTTTCAAAATCAACGAAAAATTCAACATTTATTGTCACTGTAACAGCAAAGGAAATAAGTTTTGTTTAAATTAATAAAATTATGCAAACCCAAACCCAAAGATTCTGTTCCAGTGTTACAATTAACCACTAAAAGGAACTCAGTTCTGCATCCGCTAGCTTAAGTAAATGCAAACAATGAAGGGAAGATCAGATTCTTTATAACTTTAGATGTACTTCCGAGAAAAATAATGTATTCTCCTAAATCACAGACGAAATCATTACAAATAAAAATGTTGAATTTTTTCTGTGGATTTAATTATTTTTCGCAAACATGTCAATCATGCTCACGGTCGTTCACAATTAGATCTGTTTGTGGGATTTGTGGTAGAAATTGTTTGTGTCTGATTTGAAGTGATTGACATTACTTTGAGAATATATAGTTGTGTAATTATAGATTTTTTGGAAAGACGTTAAGTACTCTTATTGTCTAAATATGTTATGGAAATGTATTTCCGTGTTACGATATTATTGACAGGTCGAATAACTGTGTAATATTCAAATTGATTTCACAATTTACCTAATAAATGATTGTCATTTAATACATATCAAGGACATTCAAATTTCTAAACGAGGATTAAAGCAAATTTTAATGCATTAAATTAGAATAGTTTAAGGTTTTAAGCTATAAAAATATAATACGACAATTATAAAGTATTAAATTTAACAAATCGTCTCATAGGTAAAAGAATATTATTAAGGCTAGTTATGAATTTACTATTGATATATTTTAATGTAAACATTTTGTATCGTGCTTATAATTGGTTATTTAAATACGATTTTCTTTTAAAGCATTCTTAAAAATTATAAATTATAAGAGGCATAATTTAATTTTTTATCAAAATTGGAATTATACAAACTAATTTTTTCCCCAAAAAATTGCAATATTTTTAATATTTATTAAAACATTTTCGTTTCAAAATATCATTTACTCACACATCAACATAAAACAAAAAACATTTTTTAATAAAATTACAAATGAGATAACAGTGTTTTGCTACATTAATTATTAAAATTTAATTTAATACTTTTTTCCTACTGAACAAGTAATTTAATTTATTTTTTAAATGAATTCCAAAGCTTACCTAATTTGCGGCTCAATATAAATGGCGATTTGTTTTGGCGTAATAAATTCGGACAATCGTTCCTTTAAAAGATATTATTGAAACAAAATAATGGCCATTCCATAGCACAAAATTTATCAGTTGATTAGTCAAATGTCTTCTAAGGGCTTTTCTAAAATGTTTTTAACAGACTTCGAGAGCTCTCAGAATTGTTAACAAATTTTAGTTTCATTATGAAACGTCATCATTATGAACTAAATTTGTTAATCCTATTTGATTGGTTAACTGATTCTTGGCGAATGAAATCTGTTTGAAATTAAAATCATTTGATTGGTTAAAATAATATTTTACTCCACAAAATAAATTAACGGATGTTGAAACATTTTAAAATCAATTATTGATCATAAATAAAAAAAATAGTATAAATAAGTATTTACATAGTTGTCTTTTAAAACCAACTACGCTTAATAAAATTTAAGTTTTTATAATCAATTTTATAATAAAATAATTAATAGAAATTTTATTAAATAGTCCACAAAATTTTTCTTTTCCTTGAGTTATATATATTCTATAATAAGATTTATTGGGTAAACCTAATTAAATTGTTAATCCATTTTTATGCTTGTAAACTTTGTTGTGGCTTTTTAAAATAAAAATAAAAAGTCTTCCAATAATCCACAGTTGAATGAATTTATAAAGCTAATAGATAGCTCTTAATATGGCGGATATAGTGTCAGAGATGCACATAAAAAAACACTCTGTAAATTAACCGCGAAAGTAAAATAAAAAATAAATTTTAATAGAAAGATTTAAAAAGAATACAAAGGTTCCGACGTTTTTCTTCAGTAAAATAAATTTAAAAACGTATATATATAAAATATGGTCTGTCAATCCAAAAACATAATACAACAATCATGCGTACTCACGAATCTACATGGACATGCAGAGCTTAAGTTTTTTGTTTCTCTTTAACTTTATTTTTTAAGCTTTTCTAAATATATTTTCTTTAAATTCATTTTGCTGCAGAAGACAGAATGTTTGTATACTTGTATCTCTCTATTGAATTGAATTGAAATTTAATTTGTTATTATATTTTCAGTGTTAACTTTCACACATCGAGTACTTATATTATATTTTTTTATTTTGTTGTATATTTGTAATAAAAATTTAGTTATTATACAATAGAACCGAGGATCTTTGATTTTTTCGAAGAAATGTATTTACACAATGTTATGCACCCAAATATTACTTAATTTTAATTGTAAAATTAATAATACTAATAAATGCTATATACCAAAATAAAAAAAGAGCCAACTTTAATCCCCTTTTGGAAGGAGGTCGCACTCGTATAGTTATTCTCCTACCCCATGATGGACTACACAGATATTATTAAATATATCGCTACAAAAACCTTGTTTTTTTAGGTATCAGAGTACAACGACATTTGTTATAAATATTATTAAAGAGAATTTATGATAAAAACGATCTATCCACTTAAGAAAATTAATTTTGAAAAAAAAGAGTAATAAAAAATAACTTCAAAAAGGCCGCAGAAAATCCAATGACTAAAGACATAAATTATAATCATGCGATGCATATTATTGAAATATTTTGTGGTTTTTGTATATTTGTAATAGTGAATTACTAAATTTTATTTTTTTCAATTGACTACATAGTGTAATTTAATCATGTTAAACCACATATATCGAGTTAGTTATATTGATATTAATTGTACCTTGTTATAAATGAATTAATATATTTCAATAAGTTTATCTTGAATATTGATACAACGTATTGATATCGAAAATAATTCGAAATAAAAAATGTTAAGTTCTGTATAACTCAGATCCGTCAGCTCCTATATATAGTTCCATTTTTTATAATTTCATATTTTTATAAAAACCTTAAAGTTTGACCTAGAGTAACTTATCGTTATAATTCACACCTGTTTATGTATACAGAGGACCAAAAATAAATATTTTTTTAAATTAGTATTAAATACATTTCTTCATTACAGCCATTCATATTCCTGTTGCATTATATTAGTCCGGGATTCCAAAGGTTTTTAATCAAAATATTTGGTGCAAAAGGTTTGATAACTTTATCAAGTCCTAAAATAGGCTTTCGTACTAATAGTGGGAGGTTTCAGGAAAATGATTAGCCAGACTTTTTAAATTAATTTTACTTGTAATATGTAGAAAACATTTAGATGAACAAAATGATATGCATCAATTTATTCAAAAGTGTGAATAACATCTTTATTTTCTT
>JAUZNC010042313.1:0-17305 GCA_034780395.1 Vannuccia rotundouncinata | reverse complement strand
TATCTCTAGCTTCTTTAAAAGTAATTGCTCTTATTCGATCTATAAATCTTTTTTCTTCGGTATCAGCCATAATTTACGCAATTTCAATTCTGTTTCTAATGTTTTTTGGATGCTTGTTCCTTTAACTTCTCTGCTTCTAATCTTCACATTTCCAATCGCTTCAACTCTGACAGATGCTCCTGATCTTTTAGAATAGTCATGCAAACACATTCTCCTCTTCTTCAGCGATCTTCTTTGCTTCAAGCAGCTCCTCTTTTCTTCTGGTGTGCCCCTCTTGCATTGAGACCATAATATTCAACAAACTTTTTGGGGATAGCTTATATATAAATAACAAAACTAATTTTAAATATCAAGGCAAAAAATAATTTTAAACAATTATTTATAATTAAAAAATTGATGCTTAGTCCAGATTAATCTTCTTCTTCCACCCCCACCTACACCATGGCGTCAGAAGCAACATGCTGATCACATGTGGAACAGGATCCAGAAACAGTTTTTTTTCTGCAAAATGGTACAGACCAGTCATGTGCAGTGACTAATTAATAAACCCACTTAACCATTGCAACAAAATTATTGCAGCAGGAGTCACTGAGCAGTTCACAGAGAAAACAGTGTTATGTAATACTTGAACAACCTTTATGTAATTTAGTACTGACAAAATAAGGAATATATAAAAACAGGATATAACAGGAGATAATGAAGATATTATACATGTATACATGGAAAAGTTACATGCAAAAAAAGGTATAATATGCAAGTGGTTCAGGATATGGTGACAGTTGCAGAGCTGTGTCTGTTTTCCCTGTGAACTGGTCAGTGAGTCCCACTGCAATAATTTTGTCACAACAGTTAATTGTTTTAAATTATTTTTACCTTGATATTCACTACTTACCACTAGTTTCCATCTCATGGATGTTTTGTGACTGGACATTTACTACCTATAACTTTATAACATTCTATCAAAGATCAATTGTTGGTCATAAATAAAACCTGATGCCAATGCCAAATGCAAAAGATAAAAACCAATGCTAATCTAACAAAATCTGATGATGATCTTACCTGCACAGAATAAAAACTAATGCTGTTTCCTGAAAATCTGATGCCAAAATTTTTTTGGATAAATAATACATTAAGTAAAAGAACAAATTAATTTATTTTTATTAATATGAACAAAACATGAATTTGAGGAATAAAATTTTTAAAAATTGAAAAGTAATATACTATGAAAAACACCAAAATATTTATGTCAACTAACTCCAATAAGTTCAAATAAGTTCAAATAGCTCTGATTCCACTATTAGCTAAAATTTAAAGTTATTTAAAGTGGAATTAAAGTTAATTTAGCCATTCTAAAGTGAAAAAGGAGTAATTTTAGCTATGTTGGCGACTGTTTGTGGACCCGACCATTTATGGACATTTCAATTAATACAATCTACATCTTATATAATCTACAATGAATGTCCATGACTGGTCAGAAGAGTTTTTAGCTGTTGACAACAATTTGTTGATGCTAAAAGATTGTAATTTATTAGAAATTATACCTTTGTTTCATGTATAATAAAATTTGGTGTAATATGTTATTTTATGTTATAAAAATATTAAATTTGAAATTTGTGCAAAGAAAAATAATCAATCAGCTTTGAAAAAAATAGGAATGTTCAATTTGTAGTTCATAATATAATGGTTGGACTGTTTGTGGAGGACATGTCCACAATTGGTCACCACTGTCTGACCATTTGTGGACTTTTATATTATTTTAAATGATTTCATCATCCACAAACAGTTGTGTCTAAAATTGGTCACCACTGTCTGACCATTTGTGGACATTTCAATAATTTAAATGATTTCATCATCCACAAACAGTTGTGTCCACAATCAGTCACCACTGCCTGACCATTTTTAGACATAACCATTTGTGGACATAACCATTTGTGGACATTTCCATTATTAAAATGATTTTAATGTCCACAATTAGTTGCCACTGCCTGACCATTTTTAGACATGACCATTTGTGGACATTTCTATTAGTTAAATGATTTCATCATCCACAAACAGTTGAGTCCACAATTGATCGCCACTGCCTGACCATTTTTGGACACAACCAATTGTTAAAAATTCTCTTAGTTAAATGATTTCATGATCCACAAATGATCATGTCCACAATCAGTTGCCACTGCCTGACCATGTGTGGACTTTTCATTGTCCACAAACGGTTGTGTCCAAAATTGGTCACCACTGCCCAACCATTTGTGGACATTTCCATAAGTTAAATGATTTCAAAATCTTTTGTAGGACTTTTGTGGATCTGAAAAACACATGTCCACAAATGGTCCAACCAGTTTGCTTACAGTTTAAAACTGATGGTCGGCAATATTATATATGAAGTTCATATATAAGTATGTGCAAAATTAATTTTATATGTAATCAACAAGTCCACAAATAGCCCGGACCGATTATGAACATGTCCATAAATGTTCGGACAGTGATGACCAATTGTGGACATGTCCTCCATTAAAGTGGACATTAAAATCATTTACATTATGGAAATGTCCACAAATAGTCAGGTTCACAAATGGTTGAACAGTAGGAATAGATTGTGGACATGTCCTCCACAAATGGTCAGACCATTATATTATAAACTACAAATCATTGAACATTCCTTTTTTTCAAAACTGATTGATGATTTTTTCTTTGCACAAATTTAATAATTTTTATATCATAAAATAATATATTACACTAATTTTTATTTTGCATGAAACAAAGGTATATTTTCTAATAAATTACAATCTTTTAGCACCAACAAATCGTTGTCAACAGCTAAAAACTCTTCTGACCAATCATGGACATTCATTGTAGATTGTATAAATTGAAATGTCCACAAATGGTCACTAACAGCTATTTTATAGTGGAATTAGAGATATTTTAGCAATTATATAGTGGAATCAGAGTTATTTTAGCAATTTTGCAGTGAAAATAGAGTTAATTTTGCCAAGTAAAATTTAATTTGAACTAAATATTTAAAATATTTTACTATTTATCTGACAAAATTTTGGCATTGGAATCAGCATTTGTTTCTATTCTAACTAGTAACATCAGTATCTGGTTTATTAGATCAGCATCTATTTTAATCCTTTGCATTTGTCATTGCAGGGACGGCAGAACTGGGGGGGGAACTGTGCCCCCCAATAATTTGTCAGGTACTTTTTGCACCCTTTTGAAAATTGTAAAAGAAATATTTGATATTAGAATATGTATATGATCCCCAAGCTTAACAGTCTAACTTCATTTGTGAAAGGGGTGCAATCTATAGACCATTTAGACCAAAAGATTTGTCTCCGCATTACCTATCCAAAGTTACAGAAGTTACATTAATTTGTAGGCATTGATTGAAAGTGCTGACTCACAGCCACTGCTGTCCCAGCCAGTAGCTGTGAGTCATGATGTGCATAGAAATTGATTGGGTGTGTGTGTAGGTGCATGACTATTTACTGTCAATAATTTTTCTACTACATACCTACTTTGTCAGATACCTACAACAAACGCATGAAACTCTGTTAGCTTTTGTAAGTTTATTCATTTTTATAAGTAATAATAAAAATTGTAATATATTACTATACACAGAATATGACAGGTTAAAATTAAATTCAAATACATTTCCTAAACTGTCCCCCTCACAATTTATTTCTTGTTAAGCTAAAATTGGACAAGGAATGTGAATATGTAATCAAAAGTAATGTAGCTACATTAGTTTGTGAGTTATTGACAACTTCTGATTTTAACCATTTTTTATAGGCACAAAAAATCAAAGAATTGGTCACTCGACAATTTTCCCCCACTACTTAGGATCTAGTTTTTTTAATCTAGATTTCAAAAATCATGATCAAATTTGCATAAGTGCTTTTGTTTCATAAGTACATATTTCAAATAAGTTAAATTTACCTCACCTCTATTTATATTTTAGATTATCTAAACCAAAATGCCACCTAAGCACAAATTGTCTGGAGCAGAGATTAGGAAATGAAAGGTCTTCTGATGAAGAAGACCTTTTGAAAAAGAAGACTACTTTTGATGAAGCATCATCCAACAGATGTATTGTTTCTTTCTTTTCCCTGCCTCCTCCAACAACACTGCCTCAGCCAGAAACTTCAACTTACAGAACTGCAGCTAACACTGTTCTAAGGTCCAAGTTCTATATCAACATTTCTTCCAGATACCCTTTCTGATATGCCTTATCAACCTAAGATTTCTTTTCCTAAGCAAGTATGTGGGAAGTACAATAGATCATTCCAGTCAACATGGTATTCTGTATACAAATAGCTTAACTACAATCAAACAGGAGGATTCCATAACATGTTTTGTGTGTAGTGAACATTATAAATTTGATCATCTGAATTTTGAAAGTAAAAAGAATTATTCTTTTATTACTGAGGGATTCACAAATTGAAAAAAGCCTTTGAAGTAGCATGAATTGTTGGACACCCATAAAGCTGCAGTTGAAATAAGCTATTTAGCACCTCAAGGTAGTGTACATATAATTGAAACCATGGATGACAGTAAGAAAAAACAACTGGTATTGAATCTCTTAGGTTTAGCAAAAGTTATTGAATCTTTGCAATTTTTAGCTCACCAAGGTCTTCCAGCCCAAGGAAATGTGGACAATGAATCGAACTTAATTCAAATACTTAAGCTAAGAGCCAAGGATGACCCTGTTCTGTCAACATGGATATCTCAAACAGCAAATAAGTATACCAGTCATGATATGCATAATGAATTGTTGTAATTGAAATGTCTGCAATGTCCCATGAACTACTTTGTGGATTGTGTAGCAATATTCAAAATGTTTTTTTTCCCTAATCAGTGACGAATACATGGATGTTTCCAACAAGGAGCAATTAACTTTATGCCTTTGTTGGATTGACGATAACATCCAAACACATGAGGATTTAATTGGGTTTTACCAATTAAAAAATATGAAAGCAGAAAGTATTTACTCTGCTATTACTGATATTCTGCTTTGATTACAATTGTCTTTAAGTAAATGTTGAGGCCAGTGCTACGACAGAGCCAGTAACATGCTAGAAGAACATTCTGGAGTGGGTAAAAGAATATTAGATATTCAACTGAAGTCTCATGTTACCCATTGCCATGGACATTCTCTGAGTCTTGGAGTTAAAGAAAGCATCAAGAACAGCAAGGTGTTGTCAGATTCTCTTGACACATCCAGGGAAATTATTAAGTTAATTAAATATTCACTTCAAAGGGAGCACATTCTAGGTGAAGTTTATGCAATGATGTCCTACAAAATGGAGGATGAGGATGAGCAAATTCTTTTTAAAGGTTTAATAACCCTTTGTTCTACACAATGGACCTTAAAGGCTTCCTGTATTCAACGCATACTGGATAATTATGAATCTTTATTAATTGAATGGGAGATTTGTTTAGAAAAAAGTTTGCCTTTGGAAATCAGAGCATGTATTATTGGTTGTCAGGCTCAGATAAAACTTTTTGAATATTTCTTTGGCTTGCATCTCTCAGTCTTGCTTTTCAAACACACCAACAACCTTGCAAAGACACTTCAAAGTGCAAAGATGTGAGCGATATCAGGTCCGAGAATGGAAAAACTTACCAATTCAGTTATTCTCTCAATGAGAAGCAATGAAGCATTCAGCTCATTCTATGCAACCATTTTGATGAAAGCAAAGACCTGTCCAGAGATTTCAGAGCCAATATTACTGAGGAAAAGATGTGCCCCAGCTTGATTTGAGATTGGGCATGGAGAGCCATCATTTGCAGACACCCCAGAGGATCACTACAGAAAGATGTATTTCCCAGCTATTGATTTGAACACCGACATCAATAACATCTAGATTTGATCAACAAAGTTTTCAAACATACCTCACTCTGGAAAGCAGTTACTCAAAACATATTGTTGGTGAAGATTTGGACAATGAACTGAACTTTGTAAAAGTCAACTATGCTGATGACATCAATTTTGATTGACTTCAACTGCAACTAAACACCCTCAGTATTCTCCTTAATGAAAGAAAGGCCAGTGTAAATTGTTTTGAAAAATTAAAAGAAGTAATTTTCACTTTTACTAGCTCAGAACAGAAGCTGATCAGTGAAATCGTTACAATCTGTAAATTAATATCTGTCAATCTGTCAACTTCTGGTGAGAGATCATTCTCAATGGCAAGACGTCTTAAATCATGGTTGAGAGCAGGAATGACAGCTCAAAGATTCAACAGTATTGCACTGCTGAATTGTCATAAGACAAGGACTGAAAATTTAAACCTTCCCACTATAACTAACAATTTTGTTTCCAAAAGTGTAAATAGGTTGAATAAATTCTGTCATTTTACAGTAAAGGATTTTCAAAGGGTTTAGTTTTTAGGACAATTCACAATGGAGCAATGCTGGATAGACTAATCATGTTACACTCTTTTATAATTTTTATGTTTTAATTTTTATTATAGAAGTTGTTATAGTAAATAGGGGGTACCTATACTATAGTAATACATATACTATAAGTAATATATTATATATGATAACAAATGAAATATATAATACTACTTGTATCTATAAATTTAAGTAATACTTTAATAAATAGGTAAACATGTGTCACTATTTGTCTGTTATTAAGTTTTGTTAATTCAAAATGGAATAATTAATTAGTTTTTAACAATTATTTACTATACTTTAAATCTTATCAATTTATGTACCTACATATCATTTTAATTTATATTGTACTATCTATACCAACCTATATGTTTTTTCACAATTGTGTACATTTCAATATCAACTATAAGTTAATTCTCAAAGCTTAGAGTATTATATCCCATGATTACTGTAAATTTCATGCCATTGACTGTAATACCTACTCAAATATATTTTTTATTCAAATAAAATATATGTTATAAATTATTATTATATTTACAGTTCAATATATGTGAAGTTGGAGTTCACACATTAAAAATGTTCAATAATAAATTTTGCGCCCCTGAAGGTGCATATTTGCACCCCTAGAATCAGCCAATTTATTTAAGTAGCACCTAATATTAAGCCATGTAATGTTCAGCTATCACCTAGGCTGCCTGATACTCAACAAGCAGCTAATATTCAGCCTCCAGATTATCAAGCAGCTGAATATTAGGTGGAATTGGACCTCCTGATTATCCTATAGAAAAATACTTCATTTCTATTTTTATTTGTACTATACTGCCACATAGATATAGCTGTTCTTTTGAGTAAATTTTTATTGTCCATAATAATTAAAATGGATCTGAATAGAATAAGTAATTGTTACCAATTTATAATTATAAAGTAATAGACATGTAAAAGCCATAGATACTAATTGATACATAATTTTAATAATAAATAAAAATGTAAGAAATGGTTACAATGTCAAAAATGTTAGTGTTTATATGTGCAGTTTTTAAAAAAATGCAATCTAGACTCTAAATCCCACCGTAGTGTGCATGTTACACTTCATAATTTTTGGAAACATCATATGTCATAGGCAATAGCATATGTAAAAAAATCACAAAATATATAACGGTCAAATTGCGCAATTCTTTTCTACAAAATAGTCTATATTTTTAAATATAACAAAATTCACTATTATTAAACTTGATAGAATTAAAATATACATAAAATTACAGCAAAAATAAATAATTTTAACTTACTAAAAATCAAATTGATTTGCGTGCTAACTAAGGAATAACATCTTTAATACATGTATTAAAACAAGCCATAGTGAAGTCGCAATAGAAATATATTTCTATTTACTAATTATATTGTAAGAAAATTCTTTAGATTTAGTATACTATTAATTAAATAATAATAATTCATATTTTCAAAGACATATCCTCAAAAAAAATATAAAAATGAATGTATCAATAAAAATTGCAAAACTTATTTTAAAATAAATAATTTATTAATTAATTACAAATATATTAGAGTAGTATATTTTTAAATTTGTGGTATCAATAATAAACGCATTTACCGGTATACCAATTGATGAGACGTTGGAATTGAAGAACTTTTAGAAAGCGGGTATGGTTCTCGCTGAAGTATGGAGTGACAAAGTTGTCAGCCTACCTCCCCAAAACGAATATCGTGATTGCGACAATGACGATATCCAAGAAAACGTTAAACTTGCTGTAGACCCAGATTTCTCTGACACTTGAGATTTCAGAAACAAACACTTCACGAAAGAATGGAAGGCAATTTACGTATGTGAATCTTATTACTTTCTGCAAATCGTAAAATGTAACAGTCCTGAGTATGTGTTGATTTTATATATATTGGCGCAGTACCCTTTTTAACTTTTTAAAGAGTGGGTTTCATCCACCGCCAATATCGGTGCAGCAGCACAATAAACTTGGCTTAGTGTTTATCATGGCAAATCAGATGCTTTTACCAATTTTCGCGTCAGATATTTAGACAATTGTTCCTCCGAATGTAGGTAAAAAGTTCGCCAAAATCTCTTACGATCTTTGTTGCCCTAGTGTTCAAACAAAACAAGTAAATGCAAGGCATATCACGCTACTGTCCACTCTCTTATAAGCCACTAAAAACATTGTATCGCGCAAAGTTTGCTGCTGATATCCTGCGTCTTAAGATACCCCCATCTCGAATTGCTGCAAAAAACAACGGAAACTAAAGAATGTCATTCTGAGGATGTTGAAGTGGACATAAAGAAAACAGCTCCTAAAAATTTTAAAGATTACAATCGAAATCGGGATTCCTGTTTATTCTATTCAAAATACGATCTCTCAGTGGAAAAGGACGATTAATATATTGGGATATCTAAAAACGATTACATTAATGCTTTTAATCTTTAAAATACCTACAGATAAATTTTCGCCAACTATGTAATTATCACACACAGATGTATTTTATATCTATTTTTCTAATAATTAAATAATAACCTTGTGCATAATTAATTAGTATGATCTTACTGTTGTATTTTATAGTACCTACGTTTTCTAGTAATTACATATAATGACCTGCGTATAATTAAGATTTTTATAGGAACAGATATTGGTCCACATATGTCAGTCGACCAATAATCCGTTGTATATTATAAATTGCGTTTTAATTATTTTAAAAATGTATCCTGCTGAATAGAATTTTAAAATAATTATTGTATGCAATACGCAAGTACACACCTATTTGTTAACTACATTTTTATTTCATAATTGTGCGAATGTTTTTGTAGGTACTATATATATACAGTTCGTTATAGTAGGCATATGTTGGTTAGATTAATGAAATGCTGTAAATTATTATCGTGAGTGTGTATGAAGGGAGGGGGAAGAACTTAACGTGACGTCTTTTCTGAAGGAGGTTTCGAAATTTGTGTGATACATTAAGGGAGAGGGGGTAAAACATGGCCCGAATTGAGTGACGTCATTTTTGAACAGTCACGGACCAATAGGAATATATCTTTATCGATAAACAATACGAAATTCGTGGAAGTTATTAATGCATTTCAATTATAAACGGTAATTGTTTCGTTTTAGTCTCCATAGACTCTCTTTTAATTAGAACCCACTAATTAAATTATCGCACAAATGGAGAAGTTCAACAAATTAGACTACAAAAGACTTTAAAAAAGTATTACAAATTTCTTCGTGGCGACCGATGCTGTAGAACAAACAGGAATTTATAACCTTCCATGCACACCTTATATCATCAACACCTAAAATACTTCGTCCAACCCACAATTTTATAGCTTCTCGCAGACGAAATAACATTCTCGTTGAATTAACATTTTCAATAACTCGACAAACCTGTCCCCTTTGTATAATAATGAACAGTACAGAGCTATAACCCTAATCCGTCCTGTATTTTGTGTCTCTGTTATTGAAATTTATTAATAAAGACCACGTTATATTGTGTATGTCGAAAAGTCAAATTATTGCATAGAAATAAGCATTTTTGGTAAAGATATATTAAAGAATTACAAGACAGACAATCACATGAGATATATTCTGGTGTATATTTGAAGAAAAGACAACAAAACACACAAATTACAACACACAAAGAAAACAACAAAAATATTATGCATTATTTGTAAAGTATAACACGAAGATCGATATTATGCAAAATGACTGCGTCTAATTAAATGTCATAAGTGAAAGACCATAACCTAAATATGGACTAATAAAATGCGTGCACAGAGGGCCCACTACAGCAACAAATGTCCAATGGTCCAACTCGTCCTATTAGCCTAGGCTTAAGAGGTCCAGATTGGAGGGTTCCGCACAAGATTTTGAAGGAGTGGAGGATGGACTTGGCCCCTGAAGGGAGAGAAGAGAGACACATCAAAAGGAGAGAAAGGTGTGGATGGACACAAGAGAAGAACTGACCCTGGTTCCGTCCGGTGAACGACCTCTGTTCCGGCCGCTAGGGGGAGGAGGGAGCAGTCCTGAACCGATAGCGACCCCACTGGCAGCCATAGCTTCGCGGGTCTTCTGTCTGGTTTGACTTGGTTCGTAGTCCTCCTCCAGGTCGTCCGCACCAGTTGCCGTCTTCCTGGTCTTCAGCTGAAGAGTTATCGTTTGACCCTCCTTGAAGCCGAGGTCCAGGACAGGCTGGGCAGTGGGGTTCAGCGTCTCTTCCTGGGCCGCGACCTCGTTCCTCAGCTGTCTGAAGATACAGAAAGGAAGTTGAGAGAGGCCCACAGACCCCCGGAACACTGGATTACTTGATGTGCTCTTGGATAACAACGTTGAGGTCGAAGGAGTCGCCCCGGTCGGTGAACCCGATGCCTATGAAGGCGGTCCTGCCGTTGTCATCCTGAATACGAAGAACAAAATACCGACTGGAGTCAGACACGGCTTCCACCGACTGGCCTGGGTTGTCAGTATCGATTGGACACTTGGCGAAGAGATCGCCCGACGACGCGTCTTCTAGCTTGATGCACAGCCCGACCCCCTTAGCAACCACTCGCATTCGTCCCTTCCAATCGGCAGCCTCCAGGTTCCAATCGGCGGCTCTGTAGCTTCTGTTGGACTGTCGAGGTGGAATCCTGAAGACATTAACGTCGTTCTTCGAGAGAACTACTGTCTCATAGTCAGCAGCCATGATCTGTCGAATAAATAGATCAAATAGCTTTATGAATACATCCTCTACCTTCGATCGACAGTTAACAGAGTCGAGATTGGTTTACAACAGAAGGTCAAAGGTATCTCATAAACATTAATACATTAAGAAAAAAGGGGAACTATAAACATGAACACAGTTTGATTTATCTGCAAATAATGCTAAATATTTCTGTCATAGAATGTTGAGCAGCTTTTCATATTCTCCAAGTAGACGATTGTGGAGAATCACTTTCACACTAGAATAATAGTTTCTTATTTTGTACAATCAAAGTTCTTCATAAAAATGCAGTTACATCGGCAATATTGACAAAACAAATTCCCCTTTATAACAATGTTCTAACTTGATATGAGCATACATAAGAAAGCTAGGGTAACATTGAGTAGCTTTGACAAGATGAACAATGTTTAAATTGAATCTAAATAAAAGTCAATAAATAGTACAAATTGATCATGTAAAAATATAAATTAATACATATTGTAATAAATGTTTACTAAGCATCACATATAATTTAACACACAGCTTTTGTAAAAAGAACTCTGGACAAATTATAGATCTCAATGGCCTTTTATCTAATCAATAATGGCTCTTGGCTTCTCCTGTAAAGTCTTATGATACCAAAGTTGTGAAAATTTTGATATGTTTAAAAATAATTCATAATATGTAATTAAATAGTTGTTGTCAGAACTGGTAAGTATGTAATTAAATAGTCAGGGTTCGACCTTCCTGACAACTATATGTTCCTGACACCAACCCATTTTTCTATAAATTTTTAGTCATTTTGTCAAAATATTAAATAATTTAGTTTATATACTTTACACATACGAAATATGCAATTATATTTAGCACAGCACTGCTCATTGGTAGATTGAAGTAGGAACTACATAGTACAAACAAACAAAAAATAATGAACAATACTGTATTTGTTATTTTCCATTGTATTTTTGCATTGATATTTTACCAAAAACAAGTCATACATTTAAGAAGATGAAATAGGTATAGATAGCACATTTTTAATATATAGTGATGATATATTTATCAAACAAATACAAATATACTCTTAATAAAAAAGAATTTTTTCCAGACAGAAGTCCAAATTCCCTGACAAGATTAAACCATGATAGTTGATATCAGAACTGGTTAGCACAGAATTCAAATATATAAGATTATAAGTTAGTCTCCAGTAAATGATACTTCATGGAGACTAAAACTTAGGACCACTACATTGTTAATTAAAACCCTTTTCTGACAGTGTTATATCTACAAGAAGTATTTGTTTATTATCATCTATCACTGAAGTAAGTGATTTGAATATATTATTTTGAATGTTTGAAATATGAATTTGAATGGTGGTGATGATTGAGTAAGAATTAACCATGAAAAAGTGACGAGTACTTGATGTGTAAGGTATGTTTGCATTTTTAATTCTCCCATATAATAAGTTAAGATTTTAACAGCTATGATGTAATAAAATACTTGATTAAATATTAAACGTTCTTTGTAAACGTTCCACCCAGTAATTAAAGATATGAAATAAATAATATAAAGTTAGAAAGAACTCTAATAGTTAATAATATTAAATCTATTCCATTAACCTAAAACCCTACAACAGCATCACAATGTTTGCAATGACTAAAAGTGCCATCACATAGTGGGAATCGCAATAAATGAATGAGTTTCTAAAAATAGTTTTCATCTAAATGCTTTTGAAATCGTTTAGACAGACCACTGGGTGAGTATCAAATACCTTAATCTGATAACCATCCCACAGACACACTGTCCAAAGGGGATTGAAATTTGACTGGTCAAGAAGAATAAGATGAGAAACACAGTTGCCAAATTGAAAGGTTTTGATTGCCTAATGTAAAACAGGCAGCATTATAAGTGTATATAACCATATCACTGAATAATTTCATTCACAAATTCTCTGTACACGTTTTCAACATGATTTTATACTCGCCTACTGGTTTAAATTCAATTATATATTATTCTATATTATCCAGGGTTCCTACTGGCTTCTAATAAAAAATTAAAGACTTTTAAAGACCCTCTGAATAAAAAATATATAAACATTTAAAAAAAAATAAAATATTTTTATTATATAAAAAAATTGATATGTAAATAAATACATATTTATTATAAAAAAGTATTTATTTATAAAAAATACTTATAGGTGAAAACAAATTTATTATAAATTATTTTTTATAAAGATGCAGAATTTAAAGACTTTAAAGGATCTGTATGAACCCTGCCCTGATTATCAATACTATTCTATATATAATATGTGTATATATTCTTGTGTATACTATTTAGTATTTTATTATTGTATAAGTATTCCTTATTGTACCATTTCATATAGTATTGTAGATATCTTATATACCTATTACACACATTCCCAAGACATCCCACCAAAAAAATGAACGCCATCTTATATCACTGCTTCTGGCCCCTGCTAAGTTCTTTGAATGCATTATTCTTAATTTTGGCACAAAGAACTGTTTAATCAATGTCTTTGGCAATGAACAATTTGGTGGCCACCCAAAAAGTGTCAACAACTATTGCCTGAATATCCATCCATGATAGAACCACCACTATTCTTGACTCTCCAGAAGAAAGGGGTGCTCTTTTGCTGGCCTACAAACTTTACAAAAGCTTTCAACCAGCTAGGTCATAAAGTCATAATCAATAGATTGTTGGAACTTGACCTCCCTTTGGTGTTTATTCAGATGACAGTAGATTATCTCAATAACAAGCACCAAGCTGTGTGTAAGTTCAACAGTTGCTGTTATGTCAGGGATCCAGCAGAGGTCTCTCTTTGGTAACTTCCTTTGTTGAGACCCTCCATGTTTTAAAAATACAAGCTAAATTTACAAATATATTTATGACTCCACATATATTATACCTCTTCACATACAAAAACAATGACATTATTTTGGCTGAACATACAAACATGATTGAGTGGGCTAATAATGCCAACCTGAAAGTTGACATCACTAAAACTAAATGTATGATTTTTTCCTGCTCTTCAGAAATGCCTGAGCCCATCATACACAATGTCAAGACACTTTTAGCAACAACTTAAAATGGGATAGCCATATTAAATCCATCCTGAAGACAGCATCACTAAGATTACATGTCCTGTAAGTAATATTCCCACATGTTAGTAGGGAAAGTCTGTTTTTAAACACACAAACCCTAAGAAGCATATAATACACTCAGTGGTGAGAAATCACATACACAATGGGTAGGCACCATGCAACAATATAGTTGCACAATTTGTGGTTCACTTGTGCTTTGCACTGAAGAAACCATACAGTTGTGAATCTATATATTGGTATACTTATATACTACTTTCATCTTTATCATCTCTCTTATCTAATTCTTCCATTATATAGATTAGATAAAACCTTTAAATGGAATAAAGTTTTTCCAGGGGTGAATAATAGGCCTAAAGTCATTTCATTTTTCTATGTGGGCTGAATGATTTTCACCAATGATCTCAACAAAGCTCAACTGTCTTGTGCATGGAGTGAATCTAATATTGTCAATTTGTTTTTAGGAATTTGTGACAGCATCTCTTCAATTGAATCATCAATGACAGTGCTACTTTTGAACTAAATGGTAAAAGATGACAACAAAATTATATATGATCAGATGTCAAAAAACCAAACAGAGAGCTGCCACTCCTCTCATTAAAAAACAAATGCCACAGTATAAAAAAATGCCACTTATTTAAAAATATTAACATTGAAAACAATGAACTAAATACAACAGTTTTAAAATGAAATAGAGATACTATCTGATAGAAACACATTGTACAGTAAATGAAAATGCATGAAAAATGTTATTGGAATCTGGGAATATTATTCATGGTCTTTAAGTTTGACAGCTCATGTTTTCTGCGGATTGCTGTTATTTTGGTGGTGCTCTTCAGCTTGTGCTCTTTAACAATAGAAGAGATTGTCACACAATCCATTGACATTATAAAATGCAGAGCAGGCATGTTGATTTGCATTCAAACAAAATAAATAACTTGAATGAACATAAAGTGAAAAAATAATATTTATATCAAAATTTTATATTTAGTTGGGACAGTTTAACATCATATACCTGGACATATTTTTTACAATGAACAAAAAGTTAAAAAATGCCAGACATTCATGAAATATCTCTAAAACACCATAAATCACAAAAAAATGCCAGTGGGGATAAAAACGCCACCAGTGACAGCTCTGCAAACACCAAGAACATAAGAGTAATTTTCCTTTGTGTTAGTTATGGGTGTGTAGCCAGAATATCAGTTATACATATATACACTTATACCAGCACCATTCATGCATCAGAGTTCTTTGAACAAGACCCTATAGTTAAAAGCAAAAAAAATGATTTTTACAAAATTTTACATATTTTATTTTAGACTTCCCAAAAATATGGTTTACAAAATCAGCAGTCTGGAAAATTCACACTCTGAATTGACATTCATAATAATATATAAACATAACACAGTTGTTATTTAGATTATAAGTTGCACAATATTTGCAAAGGTCAATAACAAAAAGTTATATATAGAGGTAAATTTGAGTTTTATATCTGTATATAGCTTATATATATAAATAGCATATTGTATTTAAATTTTGATTTTTTAAATATAAATAAACATATATATATATAAAATATTTGTATACTATTATATAAATTATAAGAGCTTTCGCTATAAATATATAATTATTGATAAAATTGTTTATTTAGCAGATAATGAGAATACAAATTCAATATATAGAAAATGTATAATAATAAATCATATGAAAGTATTTATAATTATTACCTATACATAGGTTTATAATATATGCACTTTTATCATAGAAAGATATTTCAATTTTAGTATAATATAATTTTATAGTACAATTTGACCTATATAATTGTATACCTAGTAATAAAAATTTTGAAAAATATCCTATATAAAATATTATAAAGTAAAAATATAATCTTATATAATGGATAAACATGCAAATTATTGAATTATATTCAAGTGTAGGTCAATTGTAGTTTATATCATATATATAAATTTAACTGGTATGGGAGGCTAATTGAATGTGTCACATCATATCAGCTGCTATTATAAATGACACAAAAATAAATTAACCAACAAGGGCACAATAAACATATTAAACCATTTCTGCCGATTTCTCTGCCAATTTTGAATTTTATTTATAATATATAATAATGTATACATATATTAACAAATTTATTATATAAAATAATGTTATAAATATATAGATATACTATAAAATTGGCAGAAAATGTAGGTATAATGAACCTTTTCTGCCAATTTCTCTGCTGATTTTGAATTTTATATAATAATTATATATTTAATAAAATTGGTAGAAAATGTATAATAAACCTTTTCTGTCAATTTTATAAATTTATAATTATTATATAAAATTCAAAATCAGCAGAGAAATCTGCAGAAAAGGTTCATTATACATTTTCTGCCAATTTTAATTGTATATATATTTATAATGTTATTTTATACAATAAAATTTAAAATCGGCAGAAAAGGTTTAATACGTTAAATATGTTTATATATGCATAAATTTGAATTTTATTTATAATATATAACAATGTATGCATGCATACATGCATACATTGTTATATATTATAAATAAAATTCAAAATCAACAGAGAAAATCGGAAGAGAAATCTGCAGAAAAGGTTTAATATGTCACAATAAGGATACTAACAAATTTGAATTTTTATAGGTAATTATGAGGTAATTTTGCAGTCCCATAAGACCTTAAAGAAAAAGTTTTTTAAACAAAGTGTCTATTGGTACATACATGCATCAAACCTACAATATTATTGGTATGTAGGTACTTATGTACAAATAATATTATGTTAGACAATTAATGCATGTATGTGCCAATAGCAGTTACCTTATATTAAATTGTAAGTATGTACCAATAAGCTTCATTCACGCATGTACCAATAGTAGCCAATTGCAATTTAATGAGTTTTTTTCAAAAACATTTGATGTAATTACCTCTTCTATCAATATGATAAAAATTATGAAAACGTGATTGAGCAATTAATTTATTAAAATGTGTAAAGCTAAATATAAATTTATTTATAACCTTTTATCTTGGAAAACGAAACTCTTTTCAAATTTAATAATTTTGATTAATGAAAACATAGT
>JAUZNC010042302.1:0-17308 GCA_034780395.1 Vannuccia rotundouncinata | reverse complement strand
CCTCCATTAGAGGCCTCCTTCTCAATCTCTAGGGTCCTTCCTCCATTAGAGGCCTCCTTCTCAATCTCTAGGGTCCCCTGAATAACCTATCACCATATGTTACTATTTTATTTCAGTAATAATGAATAGGATAATATCAAATAAAAGCAATAAAACAAATTGAAGGATAGTAGATATTGGAAGTTAACCATCTAATATTATTGTCAAAATCAATAAAATCATTTAATCATTCCACTACTGATTTATGGTGGCACGCGTATCCAATCGTAAAATTGGAATTTTGACGTATCATTGGATATGGTATCATTCAGCTGTAAATCCAACTGATGAAATGGCTCTTAGTTAAACAAACAGCTAACGATAGCGGCATATCAACTTTCGAAGTGGAAGGGGGGCAGTATAACCACCATAAACAGACGGTCATTCAAAGATAATAAATAGCGTTTTAACTTATTGATGAGGTAATTTGATATATTTAGGCTTCTACAATACTTAAAATGAAGAAAAAACTGATTTCCTACCCGAGCTACAATACTCACCTTCCCTAAACTTGCTGTGAAGAGAACGCACTCAAAAAGGGGACCTATCGCTTCCAAGAATTCATCCACGTAGGGTCGTTTGAGTACAAAAACCTTCAAAATAAAGCACAAATACAATACGGATTTACAAGAAGACTATTTAACAAAATATTAGTCACGCAGTAGTACAGATATCGATAGCCTTTGAACTCTAGAAAAAATACGACACTATATTACAGTATTTAATTGCCAAAATCAATATATATAAAGAGCAAGTGCCAAAATAGGATAAGAAATAATGTCCATTTTCTCATGTATGTGTTGTTTTACAAGACTTTTATTAAGGTGTATCGATTACTGCACTTGTGCAGCACAAATGATCAACCCAGTTATGTCAACTAAGTAATGTTAGCAACTAAGTTGTCTGTTGATTTCGATCATATAATAAATATATCATGTCAGTTATGGCGAAACAAATGGATCCAAAGGGCATAAAAGTTGTGAAACCATGCCGACAATAACATGTGCGTTGTGAAGTTACGAAAAACATCTCAACTCACTAATCACCCCAATCAATTAACAGACTAAATAAATGCTTCATAATTTACAGGTGGACAATGATTCTGCTTTTTAGAATTTTTGTTAAAAATCAAATTTGGATAACATACGTTCAAACATCAACAAAAACAAATTAGTTTTCTGTATAAAATGTTCATAGAATATTTACTGGTAGTAAATATGAAGGGTACAAATTATAATATTCTCAAACAATTACAAGGGAATAGCATTTTAGATGACGAAAGTAAGTCGTTCAATTACGATTATTAAAGTGACAATTTGAGGATTTTTGAGCATAGTACAGTCAGAATATCCATAGATTCAGAATTCCTTTCACCAGGTTTCTCCAAACAAATAATAAATTCACTGACCAACCAATTAACAGTCCTATTAGCCAATTATCCGTATCCCAATTGTGACTCGACCTTTATCCATGCAACCGTTTTGTCTACCATCCCACTGCACTCCTTGTAATCATAACATTCTAAAAAGGTCTTTCCCATCGCCTAATGCTCAAATTATCCGCTATTTGTTTCTACAGCTATTCTTCTGTACTGACCACGATTCGCTATACCTATTTTTCCCTAGTGTAAGCAAAATCTTATTTGATTTGTTAATACATAACATTAATTATTTGTCCAATTAGATTGTGCATAACACTATAGTAGATACTACTTACTGTCTACTTACAAGCGATGAGTAAATATCACACTTATTCCTCTTTTCTATAGCTTCAAAAATATTTACATATAAATCGAAATATAAGTCTGATTTCAATTCACTAGTTACGATATGAAATTAAGTTTTAAATTTACTTTAATAATATATAATGTAAGTATCAATAAATCCAATTATTGGTGATTATTATTAGGATTATAACAATACATAATTTGAATGTTTATAATCCGAATTTGATGGAAAGTAACTTTAAACAATGTTTTATATCAGGTATCTGGATATCCACCGTCGCCAACACGTCCACTAAAGTTTTGAAATTTTACATCAAAAATCAACGTTTAATTAATTAGAAAACATCTGATCACCAAACAAAGAACAGTTTTCCTCTAATCTTGAAAGCCAATCGAATGGAAACAAAATATACCAGACTAGGAGGTAAGTTGCGACGAATTTCGAGCTCTACATTAAAGTCTCAGCAACTTAAAGCACTACACAATCTAATGCTAAAAATGAATAAATTATTACGCCTTTTGTTTTAATTTGAGGTGTGTTTTTAACTCTTTGCGACGTAATAACTATTTTCCATTTATCAATCAATATATATCGGACCAACAACAATTTTAACATTAATATAGCCATCTAAAATTTTGAGTACAACTCACCTCATGATTCGTTCCTTCAATTTCGACAGAAACCGTAAAATCCGCCCTGTCTACCGGCTGAAAGTGAGTAGGGTAATCGATACATGACGTCATAACAAGAATTTGATCACTTGTAAAGTTGGCCACAGGCCGCATGGCATAGAATTCATACTAACCTTGAAGGAACTGTGAACCAGGGTTTCGTCCAAATCAATGATGAGACATTTCTTCCCGTGATCTTCAGAGCAGAGCTCTCCCAACAATTTCAATTCCTGACCACAGACAGATAGGAAGGACAGAGGTAACAATGAGAGGACAAGATAGTTGCATAATGACTACACATCCGGCCTAGAGAGAAATCTGTTAAACATGTCAAATTAGTCTATTTAGTATATTCCATCAAGGAATGTGTCACGTACAGGTTTTGCACCATTGGCCTCCAACAAAATTCAAGGCTTCCAAGTCATCATTTTCAAGATCATAAATCATGTTTGCAACAAAATCGTATTTTACTCTATTTATCGACATCTTGAGAAGCTATGCATATTTTTGGATTTTTGCACAGATTTATTTACACAATTTAGCATCTTGTAGAATAAATATAAGAAAGAAATATGTAACAAGAAAATTGTGTTTATATTGACATAAATAATATAAATATTGTAGAAAGGCACCATTCCTAAGTACTTGAAAAACATAGCCAACTTGAGAAAAAATAAATTAATGTTACAAATATTTTTAAATTAAAAATATCTAGAGAAAATGATGTAAGTAAAGTTGATAAGACACTTTCAAGACGCAATGAAATTCATAAAATTGCAAACATGAAATTTGATGTTGAAAATAGTGAAATATGATAAGATCTTATATTTATTTTCTTGATTATTTTAATACTCAAGAATTAGGTTTTCTTGAAAATTAAAAAAATATATCCAAAAATGCTAAAATTCAAGGCTTTTTATGGATTCCCATTTCTCAAGGCTTTTCAAGATCGGTGCGAACCCAGCACATATTACAATAACAGTTGGGCAAAACGGTTGAAACATACAGTGAATATTATTACGTAATCTTTTTAAATTTGAAAATAGATATCTAATTACAACAGATTCAGATTGTTACAACTTTAAAATCTATTCAAATTGAGGTTAAAATATAAAACTTAACACAACCGTTACCCCAAACGGGGATAGAAAGTACTTTATACAGTACCCCCCCCCCCGCTCAGGGCTAACCCGAGGAGGTGCCTTAAATGGTGAAGATTACTAAGGTAGGCTTGCAGAGGAGATTATATAAATCGTCTCAACGTCACATCCATCACAATAGAAGGGAGAGTGTCTGTGCGGAAAGGGGGAAGAGAAAAGTAACGCACGGCAAAGTAATTCTGATAGAAGATTGCTGGCATTAACACCATAATAATCGAGGTAAGGGTGCACATTCCAGTTAGTTAGCACAGGACTGTACACATTGACCTTATACTTCTAGCTAAGCACATACACAAAACACATTGTTTGTAACTTGTTGAAATGAGCGGCAGTTGAGAGAGGGAGGGAAGGGGGGTCAAGGTATAATCGATCGTGTTGCGGGGTGGGGTGTAGAGAGGTGTTTTCCGTACTGTTAGTAAATGTGATTTTGCACGGGTTTAATTGTTAAACTGTGTCTTAATAAGGCCATTATAACATCATCATTAATGTATACAATCAAATAATTTCATTCCAAAAACCAGAATTCAAAACACACTTTCACAAAAGAAAATCAAGTTCAAACTATATCTAGCACGCTCGGAAAGAAAACATTAGAACCACCTTTCTGGACTGAAACGAAAAAGATTTAAAGAAATTTATTAATGATAACCAAAATTGAAGAAGCACAAGATTGCGATTTCATTAATTCAACTATAAAACAACACTAAATAAGGAGGGACCAAAAATCCCTTGACAACCTTGCGATAAATCTTTACACTCACCAAGACATCAGCACTTGCTTCAGGCACGCCAAACTGATCGCTTCCCCGGAGTCCTAAATTTCCTCTTAACGGGTAGAGCATTGCTCCACTTGACACCGGTGGTGACGTGACCAAGGCAGGACAACCAGCGCTTCCTTGAGGAACCGGCTGATAGCTACCACTGTCACTCTCAGCGTCAGATTCCTCCAGAAAGATGGGAATCTCATGACTGAACTTGGTCTTTGGCCTGTCGGTGGCGCTGTCAACAGACGTTTTGGACCTGCTGCTAGACCCGGGCCTCAAGCACATACTGAAGAGGCAGCAAAGACCCATGGAGCTGCGCTTGCTTGACGATTCTGTGGGGAAATGTTTCAATGATACTTCAGCGGGGTTTAAAATGCACAAAACAAAAGGCTATGTGTACCGACCTTCCTTCCGTTTAGATCCCTTCAAGTTGGCTAACTCTTCGCTAGAATCTAGAGCGGAATTGTTGACGGAGTCCTTTGTGGACGAAGCTAGCACCAAGGGATCATTAACAGGATCCACACTCTCCTGTAAAGAGCCATTCTTGTGCTGGCCGGAGGTGGTGTTAGTGTTGTTATTACATTCAGAATTATCCCCTAAAATGCACAATTAAGTAAAAATGTAAAGTTTTTGCAATTTTGTTAAATTTAATTAAATATACTTATCACTGAAAATAAAAGCCAAATAAAAGATGCAAAAATACTAAGCTAATACAAAAGAAGAAGTCTAACATTATTTATTCATTTTTGGTTGTTGGCCAAGTGAGTAATCATGTTTTTGGTTAGAAACAGTTTTTCGAAATTGCTCCGAAATACTGTCTGTGTACACACTATTGTATGAATGGTTGTTACATATTTTGTTAATTAATTTATTTAATTAAGGTGGAAAATTCTTCAAAAAAGCATATTTTTAATGTTTTTAAATATCTATAAACTAGGGAATTAGTATTACTAATATTAATTAGTAGACTTTCAGCTATTTTAATAAACATATATATTTTTTTATTACTAATTAGGTTATGAATAAATATCAAGTACCATTTCATCCATATACTGTATAAACCGCTAGTAGTCTGCACCCCCCCCCCCTGCTATTTCTTATTTTCAATTAGGTATGTGATTTCAGATAGTGTACATCTCACACATTAAGATTATCAACCAAAAGTAACATAATCAGGTAGGAAGCATAACGAATGTATTATATGTTATAAAATAGATCAAGCCAAACTTTTTCGAAATCTATGTATTTTTATGCTACACACTGCCAGATGGGTTTAAAACATAGACAGTATACACTCCAGTTTTACTTTTGAAAACCTTGTGTTTGTCTGTGATCTACCAGATTATATGGTAACTATTTTGACACCTTTAAACATTTGTGCCTGGGGATGCAAAATCTTAGCTATCACAAACAAACAAAATTCAAATGTTAGATTCATATTGGTTGATGACTTCTCTATTTAGTCAAGTTGCTAGATCAACTATTATTATATTTTATAATGAATACATTTTGTTCCAAAACTTTTCAGATATTTCAAAACAATTTAGTCATTTGTATATTTTTGTACTATCTAAAATACAATAATTGAGTATTATTCAAACTATATTTCTGCAACAGGGTTCACACGCTTTTCAACTACAAAATTCAATAGGTTTTCCATAGCTATCGAAATATAAAATTGGGTAAAACTGTTAACCCTCCATAAGTAATGTGTTGAATAGCTACTTTGAAAACTGGTAATTGTTTAAAGCATATATATATATTAATAGAAATATACAAATATGTACATAAAAATTTGAGAGCTATTGATACTATATGTAAAGCAAAGTTTAAAAAATAGTCTAAAAAATTCAACAGCACAGTATTAAATTTGGCAAAAATAATGCATAATTATGTACATAAAATAATATTCTTAACATAAAGGAATGTTATTGAGCTAATTCTAAATGCTTAGCCTGGAGATGTTTGTCAAGACCTTGGATTTCACAATTAGTGTCTTTTAATTGCTTTTTGAAGGGCATGTGCCTTAGTAAATAAATCAATCTGTGCTAATGAAGCTGGTATTTCTGACAATGTGTCATGCTAGATACATTGACTTTGAAATATTTTCAGATCTTATAACACAAAATGCAAATATAGAGCATTTAAAAAGCATTTCATAGTGGGCCATAGGACACAAACTGACAGCACAACTTTATACTGATACTGAAAACAATAGCCATACAATTTTTATGGTAGTCAAAATTTCAAATTCCATAGGTTTCCCATATATGAATTTTTTTCATCAAATTCCATTGGTATTCAAGAAATTCCATAGGCATGTGAACCCTGATGCAATCATTTTATGTTATTTAAAAAAATGTAAATGAATTGTTATATAGACTGTAGTTCAAATTAAATTTAACCTTTTTTATGTGAATCTAAAATAAAAGTCATCACAAATTGCATTCATATGAAATATATTCCATAGAAAGCAGGTACAGATTTTAGTGGCAAGATTATATAATTGACATTTCAGTGTTCTTCAGTGAGTAAATTATGTATCTAAAATATAACAGTAGGACTAAAAAAGTTTGTCATAAAATAGATGTTATATACAAAAGTCTGGATGGTCACAGTCAATATATTGCACAATTAAAATTGCTAATTTTAAGATAGGTTTCAATTTCACTTTCTCTTTATATATAAATATTTGTATTATTATATCTAAAAGATAAAATTTATTTGTATATTTAAAATAAAAATATGATTGTCAAAATAGATGAAAATATTCTGAGATATTGATCCTTATATCCAAAAACCTCCATAATAGTTTCAATTCATTTTTTTTAAATTATCTGATATTTTATCACATAGGTATTATACAGTAAACTCTAAATTATCTGCCCCTTGATTATTTGCCACATTTGTCTGGAACAGATTTCCCTTCATTATAAAACCCCTATTTATCTGCCACCCCCATTTGAGTACAAACTATATATACACAATGTAAAAGCCCCTTGATTATCCATCTTATTCAGTAGGGCAGTGCACAATAGGCTGTAGATTACATATCTAAGGATAATTTAATATAGTATTACTATGTATTTTCACATGTAGATCTCCTAATTGAAATATAACTGCATATCACTGATCATGGAATATTATTGGCTAATCTTAAATATTCTGTTTTCATTTTTAATTTATTTGAATATGTAAATTGTGAAGAGGGATCTTCATAAGCTCTGTAAAAATAGTGGAGAGTTGACAGTTTGACAGTTTTTTTAATCTAAAAATGTACAATAATCTAACCCATGGGTTGTGTATATGACAATAACCTTTACAAGTAACCTTTTCAATGTATTTGTTTATCAATATGATTATTGCATATACTAACATGTTGTGAAACATGTTTTTTCTGTATACCAACATTATATTCCTATTATAAAACAAATATTTTTTTAACCAATTATAGCTATACATTTTGCTATGTTACTTGTTTTGAAAAATATTTCATCAGTGATAAATTATAGTTCTAAATTAAGTTTTTGTAGTTTGTAGTGGCAATTTTGTGTCATCCCTCAATTATCCAACACCCTCAATTATCAGCCTATTTTTCATTTCCCGGAGCTTGGCTTATTAAAATTTTAGTAAAATTTGGCTTATTTATCATGACATAGACATTTAATAAATATTTCAGTGATCTTGTTGGTGAGAGATAGACTGAATGCATTTTATTATCTTAAATAGTATATAATTTTTTAGCAACAGCCCAATGGATTATGTACTTTAAATATTTACTGAAGAATGCAATCTGTCAGGCTGATGACTACAATGTGGGAATTTTTCATTTAAATAGATTATATTTTTGATTTCATCTAATGAGGAAAGAATTCATCAGAGATTGAGTATGTATAACATATATATATATATATAGTTGAATTCATTGGTATACTATTATTCTATTATTTTATATTATATACATAATACTATTATAGTTTAAATTATATATTTTTGACTCTTATAATATATCATAAATAATAAGAATGATTCTTAACATGTAAGATATTTAGTCAATGTTGAGACAATTGAATCATAATGTTATGTATTATATAATGTGTACTATATTGATAAAGTAAGTTTTATTTATTAATTCCATTTAAAGCCATATGTCTAAGTTTTACTAGCTTCCACATTGCCAGACTTTAACCACAAATCTTTTGATGGACAAGATGTCTTTTACAACAGCCACATATGCCAATAGCAGTTACATAGGCACCAGAGCACATTGTTATACATTTATTTGAAAACAAGGGAATGAAGGGATACACAGATTTAGTGCAAGAAAATTATATAAAAAATATATAAAGGTTTAAAAAATGTTGGTCCAAAATTTCAAGAATTCAGGAATTAAATAATGCCTAGAGTTATCATATAATATTGATGATTGAATGCTTCATTAGGAATCTTCTAATAATTGGGGAGGAACAGGTAACCAAGGAACAGGTTAATTACAACTTCTTTTTATCATGGAAATGTATTTAATTATTAACCCTGCTGTTTAATATGAATTTATTGTGATTTATATACTTTATTTATATTTTCTTTAACCCTTAATTGTGTAAACAAAACCATATTTTTAACTGTAAACATTAATATTTGTTTTTAAATAAATAAATATGTGTAACATGGTGCACCCAAGTTATTATTTTAAAAACCATATACATACCACATTTTTTGAGTAAGCATGATGCACTATAATCTATAATCATGTTAGATGAATTGGTTTTAAAATGGACCTCTTTAATTTGGAAAAAAATCCCCTTCAAACATAATTAGAAACAATATAATTTATAATAAACAAAACGAAAACTTACCTAAAAGTTGTTTATCATTGGTTGGTTGCTCTGGTTGACTAACTTGAGTAATTATACTGGAAAAATCCATAGAAAAAGAACGATACTACATTAGGAAGTCATAATATTTACAGTTTATAAAACATAAAACTAAAAATTATAAACTAAATAATTTGTTTAAAATGTGATGTTTAAATT
Organism: Vannuccia rotundouncinata; assembly: GCA_034780395.1. Lineage (NCBI taxonomy): Eukaryota > Metazoa > Platyhelminthes > Proseriata > Coelogynoporidae > Vannuccia > Vannuccia rotundouncinata. The sequence goes on along the minus strand of JAUZNC010042302.1, from coordinate 7,914 downwards.
ATTTCCTATATTTTTTATATAATTGACTTAAACGATTTAATTTTCTTTTCCATTCCGGCAATACAATTTTAAGTTTAATTTTACAGCTTCTGTTTAAATACGGGGCTGTCCTAAAATTACGTCACGCTTTATTCACAATTTTTTGACCCTCTCTCTCTTCTACGTCACAGATCGTCACATTTTCCGGCACCCTCCCTCCAAAATTACGTCACATTTAGCACTTCCCTTACTCCATATCTCCATTAAATAATTCACTCAGATTGGTAAATGAGGCTGTTCAAAAATGACGTCACGCTGATTAGGGATAAGGGGGTTGATAAATCCTTGACAAAGCGTGATGGAGGGGTTGAGGGTGTTTCCAAAATTGTGACGTCACAAAACGATCCTGTAAAAGCCGCATAGAGAAAGATAAATTCTGTTGTATTAAATCTTTATTCTATTTTTGGTGCACATTGTTTCGTTTAAATCAATTGAATATAGAATTTATGCGGATTCACAAATTATTCGAAACCGTTTTTCTTTCATAAGATGATAAGGAGAAGATACCTTTGGACATTGCATCTGAAAATAAGCAGGCACCTCTATTAATGCATCTAGCCTCCGAATGTAGTTCAAAAATTCGACAAAATCCCCAACGATCTTTGTTGCCCTAGTGTTCAAACAAAGCTTTTTTCTCGTATGTGCAGTAAATGCAAGGCATATCACACTACTGTCCGGTACGTTCTCTTAAAAGCGACATAAAACATTGTATCGCGCAAATGTATAACGGCTACTGCTGATATATCATGTATCTTAATTTAAGATATCCCCATCTAGAATTGCTGCAAGAATACACCGGGAACTAATTTGTATCATTGCACAAGAGGACGAACAAGAATAATTTGAATGGTTTGATTCTGAGGAAATTGAAGTGGACATAAAGATTACAATCAAAATCGGGACTCCCTGTTTTTTCTATTCAAAATATGATCTCTCAGTGGGAAAAGGACGATTACTTTTGGGATGTATAAAATCGATTACATTAATGCTTTTAATCTTAAATAAACACCTGCAGATTAATTTTCGCCAAATATGTACATATCACACGCAGATGTATTTTTTACCTATTTTTCGAATAATTATATAATAAACATGTGTAATTTTCAGCTTTTTATAATAAAACATTATTAATAAGTATGATCTTACTGTTGTATTTTATAGTACTTACTTTTTTCTAGTAATAATGACCTTGTATAATTAAAATTTTTTGTAGGAACAGATTATTGGTTGACCTGTCAATCGACCAATAACCCGTTGTATATTATAAACTGTGTTTTAATTGTTTGAAAAATATTTCCTGTTGAATAGATTTTTATAATAATTATTGTATGCAATACGCAGTTACTCACCTATTTGTTTCCTACATTTTTATTTCACAATTCTGCGAATGTTAGTTAGATTAATGAAACGCTGTAAATTATTATCGTTGAGTGTGTATGAAGGGAAGGGGTAGAATTTAACGTGACGTCTTTTCTGAAAGAGGTTTGGAAATTTGTGACTAAACGTGATACAAGGGGGGAGGGGGTAAAATATGATCCAAATTTGCGTGACGTCTTTTTTGAACAGCCCCAATGTAAAATAAATGTTGACCTTTATAAAATGGCATCCTTGATTTAAGGAAAATTCACGAAATTGTGGTGTATTAATTATACAGATGAATTTTTCATTAATTGAAAATCTATAATAAGGAAAAAACGTACTCAAAACAATATAGGTACCAATACCCATTTGAAATGAAACAATTAACAATAAACATACTAAAAATATATATACAAAAGGTTTGATCAATGATTTTGTACAAAAGTTTAATTAAGCATCTTCCCAAACAGATTGTCTATTTACGATTTCTGTTATTGGGGTTCCAAATTGAATTTGAATGCTTTTCTTTTTCGCCACTGCACCCCCAATCCTTTTCTTTCAACGTCTTCAGCATTGTGCCATTCATACTCTTCATCCGTAGATTCATTTGAAACCATCACACACATCATTTCTCGCTGTCTGACGGCCGTGATTCGTTTTGGTTGCACCTTTCTTGCAGAAATTGTAACTTTCTCCTTCGATAGTCTACAACTTTTGTTATGAGATGTAAAAGAGAACGCAAGGTTGCATAATAACCCCAACATACACACACTCGAGACAACAATTTTGATTGTAATTTAGCACTGAAATGTCATTTGGCACTATTTTGCTGAAAATTTGTTCATTATTTTATCTGGAGTCACTTCCTAGAAATTCGGGAAAACTGGTAGATATACATTCTAGATTCACGATCAAACAACACTCTTGTATTGTTTAACAGCAATGGGAGGTGGAAAAAACCTTCCTTCAATAAGGAGTATCGTCTTATTCCACAACAGTCCTCATTTCTACACTTAACAATTTGTAAAAAATATGAGATTCTCTAACATGGTTCAGTTTGCATTTCTCATCTTTGATGACCTTTTCATCGTTGTCCAATTTAGGTCCAACAAATTCTGCAATCGTTGGTGTGCGAGTCAATCACAGTATTTGACCACACTTCAGCAAGAGTCATTCCTGCTTTTCAAAGTTTTTCAGCTCTAAAGCTGTATCGATCGTTTTACCTTGAGAATCCAAGTGGGATCCAAAATATTCGTGTGTCAGAACAAGTCTCGCCAAATCATGAGAAAGAGGAGCCATTCGTCTTTCTATAATACGATTGAAGGCTGATCTCCCTGGTGCATTCGTAGCCAAAAACAAAGCATCATAATTGTGAAATCGAAAATAGCTAATCATATTTTCTACAATCGGTGCATATCTCGGATTTGGTTTTACTTGTTCTTGATTAGTGTACAGAAATTTCCTGAATTCTGCTAATTCATGTAACTTCATCTGGTCATCATAATGTTCTTTAGCAGTAGAAGAAATTATGCTTTGCACTTCGTATTGCCACATATGTTGGTCTAGAGTAATTGTCGGCATGATTTGCATTGCACCTATGATCACTGATGGAACCAACTTGTGTGCTCGAGCAATAGCAAAGTCATGATCGACCAGACGAACCTGAAATATAGTAAGCAATTAAGTAAGTAAAGATTCAGTCACACATTTGGAGCATAAAAGTTGACAGCATAGGGTTCACAGAAAGATCATTTCACTTTTTATATTTACTATTGTAACTGTAATCGTAGCAAACAATTACAGCTGCTTCTAAAAATTCAGTGTATCGTTGTACAATTAATTTACGACTGTACAATTATACAAAAATATAACGAAAATGGGACGTCACATTTTCATCAACCCACCCTCCCTCCCTCGTCACAAAAGTCACATTTAAGAAACCCTCCCTCCCTCCCCTAAGCGTGACGTAATTTTAGAACAGCCCTTACCTTTCAAAGGTTCCAAATATGGTAATTCTAAATAAAAATTTTAAAAAGCAGTGTACATTAATTTTTTCTTTAATTATTGGACAGGTTTATATTAAATAAATGTAGTGATGATTTAATTATAATCTATTGAAATAGATTGTCAAAAATTGACTTGAAGAAAGTATGAATTAAAACGACATTATCAATTAAAATATTCATTGAAAAATTAGTCACCTGAGCTTTCTTGAACAGCAGATATTCACATAAAATTATGGAATTTGAATTCTCATTCGTAGTAAATTTTCTAAAACTAAATAAAATAAAAACATGAAAAAATATCATGGTTATATAAAAGAAATATATTCTTTATGAAAGACTTTTGTATTGAAGAGTTGAATAAAGAGACCTTATATTAAATAGTATAGATTTACTAAGAGTTTTCAAAGTTATATAAAGTTATAATTAATTTAGACCCCTATGACTGTGGATGACGTACGTACGAAATATTCATTATAGCCACTTGGATAATTTTTATATAGGTACACAAGACAAAATTCCAGATAGTGATTATCAATTTTTGAAAAAATGGTCAAGGATACCAATTAATTGTGGCATATCCGTCGGATTGTGGAACTATTTATAAACATATTTAAATATATATTTTTGCAATAAATTGCATTTGTACTCAATTTGAGAGTTATACTATAATTTTATCTACAACTCTACTATAATTTAAATGAGAAAAAAACCATTATCAGACATCAGGTAAGATATACAAAATCTAAATAATAAAGACAATTATCCATAACAACATTATCGTATATTTAGAGTGAAAGAGAATAATATATTGAGATTTATATATAACAACGATGGTTTCTTGATATATTCATATATTTATATAATAATTATAATTTATTAATTAATTAACGTTATGTTAGCTACGAATTGCATTTACGTACTCGACGTTCTATCATGAGAAAAGCAATTCGTTCGTCAAATTGGATTATTATATCAGGTACGCAATTCGTTCGACAAATTGGATTATTATATCCGGTACGCAATTCGTTCGACAATTTGGATTATTATATCAGGTACGCAATTCGTCCGACAGATTGGGTTCTTTATCAAAAATGCTATCCGTCGGACGAATTCCTTTCCTACAATACAAAGTAATATGTTCGAAGAAAACTATATTCGACGGGTGACGCAATCCGTCGCCAATAGTTTTAGTCTGGTATTCCCGATTTAGGCCGGATTTAAGATGTCCATGTCTGGGCCTAATCTGGCCTGCCAGAAGTTTATTTTACCGTAACCAAGCCAGAACAGCATAACTCCGCCAGACATGGTCCATAAATGGCTTTTTATTGGGGTTTATACTACTCACACTGCTTCCCTATGCGTGCATTCTCTCTGTTTCTCGTAGTTATTTCATAGCGAGGTCTCTACACCTAGGCCACTTTACACGAGTTCCGGATGACAAAAATATAACTAGAACTTGGACTTGTCTCTGTACTCAACTCAGTTCAGTCCAGGATCGTATCGATCGCCGCCTGTTCTGGGGTCATGTCCTCGAAACTTAAGTAGCGATCTTAAGTAGAAAATCTAAGTCTGGTATGTCAACTTATGTAGAAATGGTATGCTTGAAACCTAAGTCTGACAACCCCTTTAGGGGGAACATTTGGAATGTTCAACTTAATTCTTCTTTAGAGCACACGAATAAGGGTTGGTGTGCTCGAAGCAATATAAGTAGATATAAAATAGTTAGTCAAATGCTGGGAAGGTCCCGTATAAACTGATATACTCACTGATAAACTGATTATTACATTTAATTTATTATTATACATAACACTGTTACGTTTTATTTACTATATATATATATTATAATAATAATATACTAAAATAATTTAATATAAAAAATATATTATTTTATTATATATATAGCATAATCATGAATTCTATGTGTTAAAAATAAAATGATTTTTATAATAAATACATATTTAAATAAAAACTTGTATTTTATTAATATACTATTATTTTACTAATATATTACTTATTAACCATTTCAACCCGGGGTGGCCAGACTGTCTTGCCAAGACAATTCCGTCATCTAATGGAATTAAAGCTATTTTATCAAGGATTGTTTACAGTGTTTCATTACAACTTGTTTTGTAATTTCAAATTTTATTATAGCCATGATGTATATAATTAAAGTCTTGAGGAGAGAGGTAAGTAGGTTAGTTAATCAACCCAGATGTTAAGCATAATCGACATTATAATCGGTTAAGCAGTGTAAGGTCAACAGTTAATAGACACTCATAAAATTTGTTAATAAATTTAGTGTGTGGGTAGACAGTTGTCTAGTAATTAGCAAAATAATGTAGTGCATTGTTAATTCAACTTTAGATTATTGCTAAGCCAAAACTAAATATTTGCTTTTTGGAAAATATGTTAGTAATATTTTTTCTTGATTGTGGATATGACAATTGGTTTATATAAACTTATTACGAGTCAGTGATTTATCAAACACACTAACAAATCTCTATATCCCAGTAAACCTCCAACAAAGTCTACCAAAAATTGTCTTAAATCGACCAACGATGAAAAATCTATACAGATTACTTCAGGCTGACATTTTTTTCAAAATGCACAAAAATATTCCAAGAGATCTAGGGCACTTGATAATTTGAAGAACTTCCACCTTACCAACAATTAACAAAATACGACAGAGGAATACCAGAACTAGAAGAAGCAAACTTGGGTAGCATATTATTATAATAAACTTATAGAATGAAATACCAACCAAGAAGCTATAAAATTCAAGGGTATTATGTAGGTGAATACCCAGTTCGAAAATAAACTCATAAAATAAAAACTGACAATTACAGAATTACTTCAAATATTTCCAACAATAATAAAATATTTGTACAATCTAAATAAAAAGAGTACAATCTTTACAAAATAGTTTTCATGTAATCTGTTGAAATTTACCTTCCCATGCGACAGAACATAATGTTCGAACATTTTATCTAATTTACCCTCAACCTGCGGCCTGGGGGCCTGAGGATACTGGATAACCTATTGACAATTCAAAGGACTTTGTTAAAACATACGCTTCAAATGTTGCCAGATCTTTTTCAAGATACAGTTGTGAAGAAAGTGACCAAAGTCAGTTCAATATGCGAAGCTTTAAAAGAACGTCCCTCATTGCAAAAACTTCTCTCTGAGGTTAATAAACTTCTTCGAAGATTATTTCAGTCACAACATCTACAGCTGAACGAACTTTCTCTGCTCTACGATGCATAAAAGCTTATCTTCGCTTAACTATCACTCAGAAACGTTTGAATCATTGCATGATTATGCATAATTGCAAGTAGACAACTGATCTTCTAGATTTAAAATGGGTTGTTTCAGAATTTGCCGCTCGCAATGACAGAAGACGTGATTATTTTGGTCATTTATAATTAGCGAACATATTTCATTAAAACAGCTTTGGACACTAGGCTTAACTGTATGCTAAATTCATATGTGGTTTTCATTTCATTATTTATTTTTATCATTACTAATTGTTAATTTCAATAATATCTTAAAATACTCATTAACATTAACAGATTTTTGTTTAAAAATGATAGTAAGAAAGTTGCGTTTTTAATAATTTTTGGATCCGGGCGGGCGGCCCGCCAAAATAATGTGTCTGGTAAGTGCAATATGGTCTGAAAATTTGCGTTGTATATATAGCATATAATCTATATACACGAATAACGATGAATTCAATTCAATAAATCTAAGCGAAATATGGTTTCAGGAAACAGCTATATAAATAATTATATGTATATTAACTTCTTCTTTTATTTTCATCACAATCATGCCACGGGTCCTTATCAAGTGATAGAGAATGTTGACGTGAACGATTGGTATTCGTGGAGGCCCGAGATTATCAAGCCATGGCCCGAGATTCCCGCATTTGATTAATATATATATATATACATTTTTCATTATAATATGCCTAATCTAGATTTTTGTATTCGTGAAGATAACATGTTTCATTAAATATATAATATTATACATTTTTGATTAATACTTGATCAAGTTTTGTGATATAATTACCCAATAAAGTTATATATTGGATGCATGACCATTTCGTTGATGCTTTGATTAAATAAATTTTACTACAAGTAGACTTCGAATCCAATTGACCAAATTGGTTGTAACAAAGACCAACCGTTTTTAATTTGACCAACTTCTTTTTAAATTTGACTAATGTCCGCTACTTTTTTAGTTCTGAAAAAAAAAACACTACCCCTACAACCACAGCTCCTACAACCACTGCTCCTACAACCACTGCTCCTACAACCACTACTCCTACAACCACAGCTCCTACAACCACAGCTCCTACAACCACTGCTCCTACAACCACTACTCCTACAACCACTACTCCTACAACCACTACTCCTACAACCACAGCTCCTACAACCACTACTCCTACAACCACTGCTCCTACAACCACTGCTCCTACAACCACTACTCCTACAACCACTACTCCTACAACCAC
>JAUZNC010042280.1:0-15416 GCA_034780395.1 Vannuccia rotundouncinata | reverse complement strand
TGAGTGCACACATCTTCCATGTTCAATGATTCAGTGTTGAGTGCACACATCTTCAATGTTCAATGATTCAGTGTTGAGTGCACACCTATTTAATGTAAGTTAAATTAATTTCTGTTTTTCTAATAATTGGTAACAAATATTTCATCTTCTTATTTTTGTTTTAAAGATTTGGTGAAAATCAATTATATCATTTCAATTATTTATGTGTTAAATAATTTAGATTTTAAACATAAGTAAATTTTTTCTTCAGTGTGAAGCTAAGCATTTAAAAAGATTTTCTTTATCTTACCACCACTGTATTCGTGTCGGAATAAACGCGACAAAGAAGTTTTGCCTGCTGGCCAATTTCAACTCGAATATTTCTTGGAACAGTTTTGTCGAACTTGGATGCTGACATTTAAATAAAAGAAAACATAATCGATAAGTAGAGACAGATTGAAAGTATATCGATATTTGTTTGAATCGGATGACTGAATTAAATATCTTATACATAATTTCGTATTTCCACTTATTAAATAGGTCAAAATATGACTCCCAAATCTTGAACAATATTCATAAGTAAATAAAAGTTACTAATTCTATATGAAAATATTCAAGCAATTTTACATTTATTTTGATTACTATAGTTAAATTAAATGTTCCGACATGAAAAATAAGAGATAAGGTTTTGAAAACTATTAAAGGAAATGATTTTAAATCTAGATGTTTCAACATCCCACATCGAATGTAAAAGGTTATATCTAATATAGGATATACACTTAATATCATTTGGGCGAATACTTATAATGTTAACATATTCAATAACTATTACTATTATTATACATTTATTAAAATATTGAACGCTCTTCATTAATTGATATGTAAAACAGAATAATAGCCAACTTTGTTTTATTTACAATACACAATATTGAAGCGAAACAATTTTTTGTTGAAAATTCAGTGCTACCATATAAACGTTATCGTAATAAATGGCAGAAAGAAGACACTCATGTTTCTTCTATTATTGAAACATTGAGCGGCGCAATTCATTTTTTCCGAAAAAACAACAATAAACTATCCCAAATTCTCCTCCAAAACTGTGTAAGCAAGTCAGTCTACTTTCTACCCTATATAAATATATATATGTATCTGTGAAGGAAGTGGGAGAGGGAGAGAGAAGAAATATAGACCCTCGCCAATTTGAAAGTTTATTAATTCTGTTATAAATTATCAGGCGACCATTTTACACGTCCGGTTTATTGAGGGATGGCCGGTTGCACGCAACGAACTATTCGTGTTTGCTTCTGTGAAGATGAAGGGGGCTAAGGTGGAGGGTATGGAATCCATTCCAAAATGATGCCGGAGTGAGAATATATTGCTTTATATTTATTGATAAGCATAAACTTGGTTGTTAGGGCCAGTTGTTTAATTAGCCGTCTTCTCTTGGAGCTGAAAAAGATTTCAACAAGCCATTCTAAATGGAAAATTTGATTAACTCTAAATTTGTATATGAGACAAATGGATATATAGTTTGTTTTGAAATAATAATTTTTTTGCCTCAAACTTTTTGTTAATTCATAACTAGCTGAATGATCCAATATTCTTGTCATTTCTTCTTGAAAAAAATATTTCATAACTTTATAAGATTCATGACGCAAAAACGAAATCTTTATTAGTATCATCAGACACTTTAAATTTAACTGACAAATTTGTAGAAATGTTTATAAGTACAAATTGGATTTAAAACAGAAGCGATGTGTTATGCTACTCTGAAATTTATTCATTATTAGATCGTGAATAATTAACAGTAAATATCTTTGATGTATAACAAAATTAATTTATCAAGAAATATTTAAATAAACGAATGAAGTAAAAATTAATAATTGTGAAAATAAAATAAGAATAAAATCAGAAATACAAGTCTAAATAACACACCATCAAAAAAAGTGGTTTTCGGATCATTCTCAAGTCTAATACACCATCAAAAAACGGATTTTTCTTAAGTATAATACACTAGCAGAATATATTATAAACCATTCATTGTATGTATGGGCAATCTAAAAGGAAAATTTCAGTTTTTAAATTTAAATCGATATTCTATAAAATTTTGGAGAGAAAATTTTTAATTGATGAGTGAAATCGTATTCCAAAAGCGTAGGTATTAATTAATACTCATTGTATAAAATATGATAAGCTATGTTAGGTAAATGTTGTAGAAAATATATTACTTCTTATATAATCGAATAATAAATGCGGAAAACATGATCATGAAATTGGAGTGGTCTAAAAGACATTAATTTCTTGTATAAACGTAACATTAATCTTGTTAGACAGGCCAACATAACTGAGAGGTTGAGTGAGCTCGTCGATTGTAATGACCAGTTTTCTGTGATCTTTCTTGTCATCGAGACATCCATATTTGGATAATGGACCTTCAGGATAATGTAAATGAGATGTCAATAATGATTGCCTTGGTAACGTAATACTGCTTGCCCACTGAGACAGTAATTATGGAGAGAAAGTCTAGAATTTTCTCCATAATTAAAAATTGATATCTCAAATATGAAATCAATAAATAATTTTTATAATAAAACTATAATTAGTGACAAAGTGTGTGTTCTGAACATAAAAATCGCAATTAATAAAGTTCACGTTGCATAGAATATTTTTTTATATTTAACCTTTAAATTACCATAGCATTTTATCGAAAACCTAAATTTGTCAAATGCATTAGGTTAGACAAAATTTTCTCAAACTCATAAAAAGAAAATATTTGAAGAGGTATTTACCAAGCACACATTTGACTCAAATATTATTTCGCCTAAATTATAAACTGGAATTTCAACGATGACATCTCTACAAATTGTTCTGTTAGTCTTTCAGCAAAAAAGCTAAACAAAACTATCGACTAAGATGATGGAAATATCGCGGGTTCTGCAATTCAAGATTGTAAATATAGACGTCGGCTTTATTTCAACCTTTATTTTTCTTTGATCTGTTCTTACTAACCCCATCATCCATCATCACCCCCCCCCCCCCCCCCCACCCTATTTTTCTACTCTTCAGATAATATAGTAATTTTATTGCTTCATAGCCGCAAAAAGTTTATAAAAAAAAGTCTTTTGATAAAAATAGTTTCGATTTTAAATTGTCCAGTTGCTAATTCTCAATTTATTTAATTTCAATTATGCGCATGCGCACGTGGATATTATTTCAACTATCCATCCTTCTGCGCATGCGCACGGGGATATTGTTAGAATTCTTCATCATTCTGCGCATGCGCACGGGGATATTGTTTGAATTCTCCATCATTCTCATGCGCACGTGGATATTGTCTGCAACATTCTGTGCATGCGCACGTAGATATTGTTTGAATTCTCCATCATTCTCATGCGCACGTTGATATTGTCTGCAACATTCTGCGCATGCGCACGTAGATATTGTTTGAATTCTCCATCATTCTCATGCGCACGTGGATATTGTCTGCAACATTCTGCGCATGCGCACGTAGATATTGTTTGAATTCTCCATCATTCTCATGCGCACGTGGATATTGTCTGCAACATTCTTCGCATGCGCACGTAGATATTGTTTGAATTCTCCGTCACACATTTATGAATCTGTAATTAGTTCGAATTTATGTATAGAACCATTAATGGGTTTAGAGGCTGGTTTGAAATGCAGTGGGATCGAGGTCGATGCCACCTTCAGACTCACTCGTTCTTGGCTAGCAACTGTGCTAGTGGTTAGATTTGCAACCCTTAATTAATTCATTTGGTTTGTGTCTTTATTTCTGTTTTTTGATATATTATGCGTAACATATTGCGTTCGTCATTATGAACTACAGCCTTGTTACTTATTTAGAGGGGTGTATCCAGGATTTTATCATGGGAAGGGGGTATTAAAATCATCGTTTAGCATTTACCACCCTCCCCCTCATGATATCATTGTCAAAGCAGTGAAATGGTACTAATAAAATGGGGACCTTTTTAACTTTTTGGGGGACTTCTTTTTACCCTCTCGACACCCCACCTTCAGTTATTTCAAACTGGTTGTATTAATAAACCCAATATGTCCTCACAAAACCTGCACATATGCACAGCTGTTCAATGTTGGACTATATTTGATTACCCGCATTTCTAGACAAAATTTAAATACAAAATAGCATAATAGTGTATTAACAAAACTGATATTAGTATTTTTAAGATGTTTCCTGAAATAATCCATTAATTAATATGATCGTAACACATATTACCACTTAAAATATAATTTGAACTGTAAATAACTTGCAAAATTTTATTTAAAACATATTTTTTATAATATATTAATAAATATTTCACGTTTGTATCGTTCATTTTAATATATAAATAGGTATTCTTACTCGTGCGTGATAATCAATAATTAATATTCCGTTATGTATTTTAATAAAAAATTCTTTTTCATTTAAAAAAGCTGAAATTTATATAAAACAATTAAAAACGAAACATTTTACAGGTCCTCTTTCATAAATGCAATTATTAAAATTCTTGTGTAAACAAATAATACATTTTTTATGTTCTCAAAAGTCGATAAAAATGTCAATAAAATAGTATAGGTGTAGTATACGGACTAAAATTCTTAATTATGTACATTTTTATAATTTTGAATTATATAGTTTTTTTGATAAAATTTTTTCAATTTCAATTTTAATTTTAATAAAATTTACATCTTTATATTTAACAAAAACTCTTAAACATTTTACCTAACTTTTTAATGTAATTTTCATTAAAAAACTGACTAATTTATAATTTTGTGTGTATCTAAATTAATCCATATTCCAAGAAAAATCGAAAAAATATCTTAAAATTATTATTTGAAAACATTGTACGAACGTTCTAAGAACAATGTACGAACGTTCTAAGAACAATGTAAGAACGTTATAAGAATATTGTCAGAATGTTATAAAAACATTTTATAAGCCCGATACGTGGAATACAAATATACTCAAGAAATAATAATGATATCAATATTTTTTTATATATTAAACAATATAGACAATAAAATAGGACCATTTATCAACCTGTCTGTATTTCTTACCAAATAAAATATGTTAAGATAAATTCCTTGAAAAATACGACTAATTTCCTTATTTGTATTGTTTTAAACGTACATCTACAAATTATATATGGATATAAAATAATGACGAAGAAATTTACATTGACAATCGGATAAATGTTTGAATCAAGTTACAAACTAATTTTGGATATTTTTAAATATTCTTATGAGCAATGACCAATATTAACATGAAATAATATTATTTTTACATTTATAATCTGCTAAACTGTTAAAACAAACTTACCTATACTCAAAGATTGATTTTTCGAATTTGTAGATTGGGATAACGTCCATGGTAAAATATAAATATAAATGAAAAGATGAATGTTAAATTTTAATTTCACAACATTTCGCATTGTGAAGGAATTGGATAAGTACGGAGAAGAGATTAAAATACTGATCACATTTTGATGCTTTTCTATGTTTCTTATTCGATTAAACCTATATATGAATGAATAGTTTATAGTTGATTGTAATTGTTTAGTATTAAATTCAAATGAGATTTTTGTGAATACAACATTGTCACTCCTCAAATATGACATTTTTAAACTAAATAATAAAGAATTTTGGTTGGTTAATAGAGCATAGCCAATCGAAATGTGTCTCTTACTTTGTAGAATATCTGGAATTATTTCTAACTTCATACCTTCTAAATAGAACTTCAGGCCCGTAGGCACTATTGGGCTAGGGGAGGCTCGAGCCCCCCCCCCCCCAACTTTTCTAAACAGGCGCCTTTCTAACATAAGTAAAAAAAAATGTTTTGTCTATTTTCAGATTATTAAAAAAAAATTAAGATTTAAAAAAATATAAAACTTTTTAAAAAATAAAAATGACAAAATAGATATAAAATGTGAAATACCAACCCCACAACCCCTCTTTTATTTGTAATACATCATAAAATAAGCGCCTATTTAAAAAATGTTACTCCTAATACATAAAATCACAACATAACTTACCAATAGTAAATTGAAATGCTAAGAATACGTGCGCCTTTTTATTGAAACTTTTTAATACCTTTTGTCTATAATTATAATTGAATTTGTATACTTATAAGTATAATATCATTATTTAAAACTGAAATACAAAGTCTGTGGATAAAACATAATTAGCTATATTATAGTATGGGCTATTTTACTATTATATATTACGAAATGAACAACACAATAAGGAAATAATTACAAATTCTAGAAAAGTACGTAATTCAATTGAGCAGAAATGACTGAACCACTGCATGACAACATCAGTTCATAAAGAATCTCTTGACTCTTTAGATATTAATTTAATAATGGAACAGTTTATTCAATCTCTTCCTCAGCGCAAATCCTTATTTTAATTTACTGACATTCATAGCTACGAACTGATTAATAATTGTGTTTCACTCTAAAGTTACGTTTATCCAATACATTTTCTTAATACTCACATGATACGCATATGTTTTTCTAAAAACGTATTTTTCGCGTCACACGTGTGTTTAGATACCAATAGTTATGCGGTTGACAAATTGCTTTAATATCTCTTTAAAGTTGAATTATATATTTATTATATAATTTATTATATTTACTTCAAATTATATATTTTAATTATTGTCATTGCATTTGTATTATGATCATACACATTTGAATGTCAACCGCTTAACACTTTTAAAATTTTGGACTATGACTATCATTTCCATCCAGTAAATACATAATGTATGGCTACTATGGTACCGCCCTGCAGGTAGTCATCCTTACCTCTTTTCATCTATACATTTACACTCTTATTATATTTTATCTATCTATCATTTATAGTAAAATATAATTTGTAAATAACATATATTAAATCCAAATCTATACGTTATTACATTTGTAAATAAGTGTAGATATAATTTTAGATATGTATAGCCTAACTTTATTAATAAAATTATATTTTCAATTTATTAAAATTTTGCGCCTTTTTAGTAACGAGCCCCCCCAAAAAAAATTAAATACATGCCTACGGCCATGAACTTGCAAGCAACTTTTTTATTGTTCTATGTTAACAAAATGATATCAATAATACTGAATTATTAACATATATATTTTCATATACAAAGTATTTTAATAATTTAATCAACTTGTTTTCAATGAAGAATGAGAAAAGCAATGCATTTTAATTTGATAATTTTTTATGTAAATAAAATACCTAACATAAAAATACGTAATTTTGTAATAATTATTTAACTTCTGGGCTCTTTCAATCAGTTAAGTCATTACAAAGCGTGGGTCAGTAGGAAGATCTCTGTTAATATGACTTTTAAACCACAAATGTATGCCTATTGTAAAAATTGATGCCTTTCAATTCGAAGGTAACAAGCTCGAATCCCGGTAGGTACCTACCTCTGCATTCAACAAACTGATTTGCGCTGCAACATTGAGCTCATTAATTATTGTTAGTTGAACCTTGTAGCTATACTAATGAACTAATTATAAATTATATCCTGCTAAGTGCATTTTCAAAGTTACAATTTTAGCCTATATATAGAAATGAAAATATATTGAAATACATGACACTATAATTTTTAACTTTATAGTTTTATAATAGTTACATTTATGATTATTTAAAGTATAATATTGTACATATAGTTATTGTTTTAATATAGCAACTTTCAAGTTTAATGACATAGGTATACTTTTGATATTTTTTCTTAGCTCATTAATAAATAAGTTAGATTAACTTTTTAGAAATGTGTATATGCGGCAGCGCAATAAACATTATCTAAAATAACGAATTCAATATATCACATAATTAGCTATTTAATTATACTTATAACCCCACAAAACACAAACATGGGCCACAAATATATTCAGGTTGATCCAATTGTTAAGTTTCACGGAATTGAAAGCCTATGGAAAGCCTATGGTAGTATTATATCTTATTATGCAGAAGTAGTATGAGGTAGTGACTTCCCACCATCACATCTTACTCCAAGTTGAAATTTGTTCCGCACCTTTACATTTTTAATTTTACCTGAAAAACACCTGATTGATACTTATTGATTTTAATCAATATTTGATTTCTATCAAGCCATTAACAAATTTCAATAAATTTAATGACGAATACTATATTGCATTTTCGATTTTACAACTAAAAACTTTATTAATTATAGTTATCGATACCTGATTGGCCCTTATTGATTTTTACCAATACTTTGATTTTCATTTTGACAGTAACAGATTTAAATAATTTGAATGACGAATGACGAATGACGAATGACGTACCTACAATATTGCTTAATATGACGAATTTGAATTTCAAAAACAAAATTGCTCATTTTAAAAAAATAATAAATAATTCGTATAAAAAAAAAATAATAATTTCAAAAATTAAGAATTTCAAAATTAATAATATTTAAATAACAAATTTCAAAATTTTACAGCGTTTTTACGAATTAAATGTTCCGAGAAAATTTTTTTGGTATGGTGAATTAAAATTTTTATAGTGTAGTTGAACGGTGTGCGGTACTCTGTTACTTTATTTTAGCAATACAGTAAAAGGTTTCAATTATTTTAATAGAGAATGTTTCAATATTGCATATTGAGAATTCGGTATTACAATTAAAAACTTGATTAATTTTAGTTATTAATACCTCACGAAAACTTATACAATCCCTCACACACGACACGACCTCTACTCCACCCACACCCCACTCATGTGATCTTCCAAAAATGCCGAAATTTTTACATTTAGCTTTTTTATTTTATGCTTAGAATAATTTGAAAACTATGGACTTCTTGTTGACACCGTCTATTCCTCAAAGCCAAAACAACTAAACAATTGGACAACTATGAATTTCTTGTTGATATGGTTTGACAACCAACCACTTTTTGACTATTCCTCAAAGCCCTCAACACAGAATAATTTGACACCATGGACTTCTTGATGACAGCGTCTATTCTTCAAAGCCAAAAACACTGAACAATTTTAATTCTATAGTTGATGCCGTCTATTCTTCAAAGCCAAAACAACTAAATAATTGGACAACCATGGATTTCTTGTTGATACAGACTATTCCTCAAAATCAACAGAACTGAAAAATTAGACAACTATGAATTTCTTGTTGATACGGTTTGACAACCAACCACTTTTTGACTATTCCTCAAAGCCCTCAACACAGAATAATTTGACACCATGGACTTCTTGATGACAGCGTCTATTCTTCAAAGCCAAAACACTGAACAATTCAACCACTATGCACTTCTTGACTATTTCTTAAAGCCAACAACAATAAACAATATGAATTTTAGTTGGGGCCGTCTATTGGAGCTAAGAGGAGTTGATCCAAGAAGGAGGGAGGAGAGGAAAGGAACGAGATGGCAAATGGAATAAGATCAACAAGATGGCGGGGCTTGAGGAAGTGCTGAAAATATTGGACGTTGATGTGGCGGTAGTGCAAGAGAGCAAGCTGGGTAATGGGAGCAAGACGCCAGTGGTGGGCGAATACACGGTGATCAGAAAGGATAGGCGGGATGGGACATGATGGGAGGAGATTTTCTGACTTTAGTGAAGAGCTGCATCGGAAAAGAAGAAGAACAAGATCGGAAAAAAGGACCACGGAAGGACTGAGAGTGTCAGTGGACGTTAGCAGAGGGGAGAGGGTGACGATCAAAAAGTGAGAAACACGATCAGGGATTGGATGAGCAGGGACCTAGGGTGGTGGTGTTAGAAGATATGAATGTGCATTCAGAGAGGTGGGACAGCGAACCGGATCAGTGCAGAGCAGATAGAGTGGAGGTGGAGGAGCAGGCAGGGTGGTGCGAGGAAAACCACTACTCGATTCTGAACACAGGAAAGAAGATATGCATTGACAGAAGGGGTGCACATGGAAGGTGATGAACGAGTTGGGGTCGGATCACAAGCCGGTGCTGGTGGAGGTGAGATGCAAGAGAGAAGGGGCTAACGTGGGCGTGGAGAAAAGCGGACTGGGAAAAATATCGATCGGAGTGCAGACAATGGATTACGGAATGGCAGGAGGGTCAGAGGTTGGCTGAGAGAGTGAAGGTGTTCAGCATGCTGATGGTTGAAGCAGTGAAAAAGAGAATTTCATTGAAGAAGACTTCAAGGTTCAATAGGCCATATTGGAATGAAAAGCTGACGGAGATGAAGATAGAAAAAGACAGGGCTAGTCTGAATGCTTCGGCTTCGGAGAACGTGGAGGACTGGAGACAGAATGTTGTTACGCTGAAGGAGAAAGTGAAGGAAAAGAAGAAAGTTTGAAAGTTGGAAAGTTTTGTGGAGGGTCTAGAAGAGAGCGAGGACATGGAGAAAGTGTGAAATACAGTGAAAAGCCAGAGTAGTGCAGATAAAGGTGAAGCCCGAAACGAGATATTGATAGCTGAGGGAAGAGAAGCACGGACGGATAAGCAGAAGGCAAGCTGCTTCATTAAGGCGTATGCAGAGTTGAAAAAGCTGAAGCTCAGGAATGAAAAGAGGGAGAAGGGGAGAAATGTGACGGATAGGATGAGGAAGTACAAGGTTTGGGTGTTGGAGTTTTGTAGACTGTTCAACATGGGAGAGATGGGAAGAGCTATGGGACAGATGAACGAGAAGAAGGGAGGAGTGGAGACAGCGCTCATGGTGAGGATGCCGGAGTAGTTGAGAGTGAGTTGGTTGGAGGTGTTCAATGCGAGCTGTAGGAGTAGCAGCTGTCCTGGGCAATGAAAGAAAGCGAAAGTGGTGCCACTGCTGAAAGCAGGAAAAATCCTACGATTAGATAAAGTTATCGGCCGGTGAGTCTCACCTCGGTGAGTTCCAAACTGATGGAAAGGATGGTGGGGAACTGATTGTACTACGGGATGGAGAAGGAAAGAGCGGTTAATTCATGGTAGGCGGGCTTTCAAAGAGGAGGGTGCAAGGAGGTGCAAGATGGGTGGGAAGAACAGCCGCACAAAAAAACAATAGCCGTGAGCTGGACTGCACGAAGGCGTATGACAGATTGTGTAGAGTCAAACTAATGGAGAAGTTGATGGACGAAAAATCCAAGAGGGATTCGCAAACTTCCTCGGAGGAAGGTAAGCTAGGGTGATAGTAGTGAACGGACGGAGTAAGTGGAGAAGGGTGCTGGAAGGTTTACCTCAAGGAGCGGTAAGCTCACCAGCTTTGTTCTTGCTGTATGCAAACGAATGGGAAAAATTGAAGGAGGAGGGAGTGAATTACAGCGAGTTTTCGACGATACCGCATTATGAGCGAGCGGAAGGAATCTGCATGAGGTGTGAAAGAAAGGATGCAGAGAGCGCTGGACAAGGCGGAAATACGGGTGACGAGGAACAAGATAGAGCTGAATGCGACTAAGTCAAAGTGCGGGCGCTTTACCATGAATGCGAGGGAGAAGTACTGGCAGGCGGGGCTGAAGATAGCAGGGAGAGATATTGTGTGTAAGAAGGAGCTGCTGTTCTTAGGAATAACGGTGGTTACTGCAGCCGTATGCACAAAGCTCCATGAATATTAGTTGATATCAGCTTATTTTCACGGAGTTGGGCGTAACGTTTAAATATAATGACTAACTTTTGGTATTCTTGAACGATTTAGACTTCCGTGAAATATTGACGCGGAGTGAAAAGTATTTTTGCTTTTGATGACAGGATAATTGAGTGCCGACACTAATAAACGCCCACATATTCCCACGACTCTGACAGCTATTAATAGGAGTAATAATAGATTATACGGACTCTACCCTTTTCCTCTATTGTTACTATATAGATTAACAAACGTAGCTGAGTATAATATCTCACCTATAATGAATTCACCTAAAATATCCGAACGAAATATATCATAAATTTATCAAGTCGCATATAACGAGGACGTTAGTTTAATTTAAAATATATATCCAAGCACTCATTCGATTTTGCACCAATTAAAATAGAGATTCTCCGTGAAAATTAGCTGGGTAACCTGTACGAACAAAGTTATTTCAAAATTCGCCCAACTTTCCACAAATATTCACCCAACTTGTTTCGAGAATTCGTTTTCTGAGGATTTATGTTGAACTTTGAGTTGCGCAAGTAAAAACATTGTTCGCGGAGCTATTGAAAATGTATAGGATGGTCGTGGAGAGCTGAGTCTGGTATGCAAGTGCGGCATGGATGCCTTGGCAGGCGAAGTCCAGGATGAAAGATATTTAGAAAGCACAGAGAGAAGGACTCGATCAGAGCATTATCCGGGCCGGTGTAACTGGAGACGGGAGTGACACCAATCGGAAGAGAGGCTAAGTGGAGAGCTGTGGTGACTTACGAAAAGGCTATGAGAGGAAAGAGGGGGACGCGAAGCGGGAACTGTGCGAGAAGAAGGGGAGTGTCAGACTTGCATTGAACAAAGGACGGAAGATGCAAGCAAAGAAGGAGTGTAATTTGATACTCTAAGGGAACAGAGAGGATTTCAACAACTGGAGGATAGAGCCATGTAGAGAGATAGCAAAAGCCGGAGTGGAGATCTACGATAATCTGGTAGAAGAAGTGGATAAGAAGGGATATCAGGAGAAGCTCAGCTAGATGGTGGAGACGACCATCAGGAATAGAGGAGAGATGGAGTTTAGAATCTTCACAGATGGATCGGTATGGAGAGAGGAATGAATAATTGTGGAGCAGCATGCGTGTCGCAGAGTGGAGAAAGAGAGATCGTCAGGAGGAGGGCAACAGAGAGGATTTGCAGTGATTTTGGAGCGGAAGGAATTGCGATAAATCTAGCTGTGGAGGTGATCGAAGAGAAAAAGCCTAGGAGTGTGGTGTTCTGTTCGGACAACCATGCAGTCGCTGCCTGAGAACATTGGGCACAACAGAAAGGTGGTGAAGCTGAAGGAAGGGCTGCGTAAGGCGGCCGAAGGAAGGAGGATTGTGTTGCAGTATGTCCTTAGCCACGTAGAAATAAATGGAAATGAGTGGGCTAATCGGGAGAGTATAATGTAGCCATGGGGATGACCAGGATGTGGTGGTGGTTTGGTTCGAGTGTGCAAAAAGAGGTATGTAGAAAGATTAGATATCAGACGGGATTAGATGGCAGATTAAAGGAGGTGTATGGAAAAAGGATTAAGAGTGATAAGGGGCTCAGCAGCTCAGACCGCGAGGAGAGTGTGCGTGATCGAGGTGCAGGACCTGGAGGACGAGCACGTACCTCTGTCACGTTTCCATCGGAAGGTCGCCCCTAAGTGGATAGCCTAACGAAGAGACAAAATGCACAACAACATCGACAATACTGAACAATTTGACATTTATGGACTATTTAGCTCTTAGCAAAGGTGTCTATGTTCATCTTTAGCTACATAAGATTAATCAATAAATTTACTAATATAATTGTTTTAGGCAATATTAATATATATTAACGCGGCTTTCTTTTACTAAATAACAAATAAAAATTTTAAAAATCAAAAATTACTCTATTTATAACTTTAATTAATTAAACAATTTAGAAATCGTACTTTAAAATATAATACATAAATTTTTTTTAGAAATTTTTTTATAAGTTTTGAAATAAGAATTTATAATTTTAAGTTATAAATTAAAAAATAAGTCTAACTAATTAATGACCCTTAAACATATATTTAATTATATTAACCTATTATATTATTTGTCTCTAAATTCGTACTCAATTTCGTATAATTTAGTACTTTTTGACTAAAATTGAATTATGGATCCTAATGGTTCAATAAAAATTAGATTAACAGGTATTACTTTTAATCTTATATTATAATATTTACAATAAATTGATTTGCTGTAATCTTTTATCAATTTTTTATCCAAATAGAAATTTAGCTACATCTCATGCCACTTTAAAATATTTAAAAGGTTTGAATATTGTAATATAATAAGTATATCAACAATTATGACTAGAATAAATAATACAAGCTAATCAAGCCATTGAATTTTTTAATGGCATTGTCACTGTTGGCAACCAGTTAGGAACCCTGACCAGTTGAGATTTTTAAATATTTTAAAAAAATTTCAACTGGTCAGAAGTTCTGAACTGGTTGACCAGTTGAGAATTCAAAAAATTATCTAAATTGTGCCTTTTTTGTATTTTTCAAATTGATTAATACATGGTATTAGTAAATAAAAAATATTTAAACAACCTATTTTTTAAGAAGAAAAACCATTAATATTAAAACACAACAATAATTAATACATTATGATAAGCTAATAAGGTATATATTATAATATATAGATATAAATATATTATATAACTGTGATTTATCATTGTTTTATATATAGACATATCAGCAAAGATAAACAAAATAAGGTAGAAACAAAGAAGCATGATAGAAATAGTTTTCAATCTCATTACAGAGTACTTAGTAATCCCCATTATAATTTTTTTACATCAAACCATTGTATAGCATTTTCTACAGCAGCTATATCATGTAATAAATGCTTCTGTAATTCATTAATTGGTTTAGCCATTCTGTACAAAAGCTTTTTTATTTTTATTATTTAATCATTGCAGTTACTTATAATTAATATTTGATTTCTAGATATTTACAAATTTTATATCTAAATTATTATTATATATATTTTTTTTATAGTAAATTATTATAAAATTTTAATTTACTAATATTGTGCATTAATCTTATTGAAAAATACAAAAAATAATATAATTTAGATATTTTTTTAAGTTCTCAACTAGTTGGAAGTACTGAACTAGTTGGAAGTTCTGAACTGGTTGGGGGTTCCTAACTGGTTGCCAATATCACCCTTTTGCCTTGTATGTAGCCCTAGGAGCAGGATTTATTTCTATGGCTGTTTAATAAATGAAATCTCATCCATGACAAGCCTATTTTTATATATAAATAGATAGCAAATGGGCAAAATCTTGTCTGTGACAATGTCATAGAAAAAATCATACATAGGAGAATATATCCAGCATACAAAGAAAAATTTTATATATAAAGGAATTAAAAAAAGCTGAAATTTGTGGCATACATAAGACATGAGATTTTGGTGATTTTCTATCATTCTATACATTTCATGTTATAAAAATGTTTTGTATATAATAAGTATAAGTTTCCATATTACTCTGTTGTGCTTAATCAAAAGTTTATTCTTTTATTAACATGATTCTAACATATAATCCAGGGGGTCATTTCCCGAAGCTCATGCAAATTGCAGCACGCAAGTTGCAAACTTACCACCATTGTACAATCATGATAAAAGAGTGTTTCTTGATACTCTAGTTAAGCACTGGTAAACTGTAGCTTTTCCTATTGGTTGACAAAAAACTCATTGATTTACTCTGAAATATTTACCTTATCTACTGTATAGTTTGAATTATGGAAGCTTCCATGCCCACAAATATTCATATATAATGAGCAACTTTGTTACTTTGATTGTTTATATTTCGGC
>JAUZNC010042269.1:0-15977 GCA_034780395.1 Vannuccia rotundouncinata | reverse complement strand
TATTGATTTTCCTCGGGTTACAACCGGTTGTAAGCTAATACTAATAAATAACAATAATAATAAATGTGTGTATAATAGAATGCGGGCATTATAGATGTTGGCGACGAATTGCGTCATCCGACGAATACTATCCTCGTCGGACGGATAACATTAACCCACACATTTACTGAAGATCGCGCAATGCGTCGGGCTGTGCCGACGAACTGTGTACTTTTTAATGTAACCCAATTCATCCGACGGATTCCGTTCCTGATAAAATAACCCAATCCGTCCGCAACGAATTGCGCTCCTGATAAAATTCCAATCCGTCCGTGACGAATTGCGCTCCTGATAAAATAACCCAATCCGTCCGCGACAAATTGCGCTCCTGATAAAATAACCCAATCCGTCCGTGACGAATTGCGCTCCGGATAAAATAACCCAATCCGTCCGCGACGAATTGCGCTCCTGATAAAATAACCCAATCCGTCCGCGACGAATTGCGCTCCTTAGAACGAAATCCGTCCGTCGCCAACATAGACTCTCACAATAATTATACACGCTTTGAATGGCAGTATTTATTAATTCATAATTTTTATTTCATACTTTAAGTTACAGAATTCCGACAACAAATAGAATTAACCAGCATAAGTGTGTTTGTCCAACAAGGGTATTACTTATTTGGGGGTAGATCGGCTAACCTCTTTTGTGACCCACCAACACCTCAACTGCACTTTATTAATTCTACAATCGGAGTTCGTCATATGACCTTTCCAATACTTTAGAGGCACGGACGGGTGAGAAAATAGTCATTTTAGAAAGATAAATCCTAGTCCCTAAAATCAGCAAGATTAAATTTCAATAATTTAAAACGTTTTGTTTTATAAATAAAATAAAAGAAAGGGAAAAAACTGTATGTTTAATTAACCTCTATAAACTATGTACATCAATAGAAGAATGAATTAAAAGCTACTTCACTTAGTGACGTTTCAGAGGACGGATTGTTCTTTATAAAGAAAGGCGCAATTTATCAGTGAGGACGTTGAAGAAAATCTTTGAAATGTTAAGTCTCTATGGGGCCCTCTAGTTTATCTGATTGGGTTATTTTTTAGTCTGTGTGGTCGAAAAGAGAACAGGCAACTCAGAGCTGGTCCGAATTCGCAATTTAAAATATTGAAAGATCCGACATCTAAACAGGAAAGTTTTCGTTTTACGGAAGACTGTCAGAAGACCAGAAATGGGGGTCTCATTGAAGAAATATAAGTCCGATGGTCATAGACAATTATGCGTAGGAGAAAATAAGACGCGGGGAGAAATCCAGCTTTTAAAAAACCGGAATTAGAAGGTCTCTTTTAAATTATGAATCACAGCAATCGGAGGTCGAAAGTTACACCCAAGTTTCCTTGGATGGCGCAGATGAAGAAGAAGTAAAATCTCAAATGGGTCACTGAAGTTATTCTGGCGTCATGGCTTACAGATAATTTTCTACCGAGGAAAACATTAGATTTCTGATAATAGTCGAAAACGTAGAAAAATTGATACCACAGGACGTGGAAACCAAGAAAAAATAGTGATTGAAGTGACAAACGGTGATAAAACTGCTAAATAAATTCTTTTATGTAAGTTTTGTTGTCGATATTATTATTAATATTATATATTATTATTCTTTGAGTATGCGCAATAACTGAATAAAATTGCTTTTATTGATTGAATTTTTCTGGTGAATAATAAACATTTACTAAAAAAAGGATTCCACTTCTAATAAGTATTTAACTCATTAAATGCCAGCAAATCAAACTATTATTAAGAGGAAATATCAAGTAAAAAAAGATAAAACTCATAATATAACTCATATTAAAAAAATTAAATATTTAATTATATTAATTTATTATTTAAAAGTTGAACACTACTGTAAGTAGGATACTGTTTTAAGTCAATTAATTAATCTGTTTCCAATTTTATTAATTTCGACATTCAAAAAGTATCATATAACATGAACAAAATATAATATTGAAGAATTGTTTGAATATTATATATTTAAAACAAACAATCATATTATGTCAATAATTACAGAATACATATTCAGAAATAATTAAAATATTATATTAACGCTATTTTAACATATACTAATTAAGATAAGATAAGATAGGCTTTATTTCAAAATTGACAGACGCAATAATGTTATACAATTTATAGTATGAGATATAACAATTTCAACGACGATAAACAAAACAGTATACAGGCTCTCTCCATTTAATGACAAATTAAACAGTACATTGTTATTCCAATAAAATATATCACAACCTTTTGAAAGATACACAAGTAAATATTAGATTTTATATATACATACAGATTGAGAAAAGTATATGATAAAGAGAGTTTGAATGTTATGGGTTGGGAAATAACATGCGCACCAGGAAGTTCTTTTGGTTGTGGGCATTGAGAGTTGGAATTTGAAATTTTTGTCTATTTCTGAGGTTTCGGTTGTGACTGGCTGCTGGCGGGAGGTGTTGCTGTAGAATGGGTTCGGCATCCTGAACTTTTTTAAAAAGCCTTTTTTCCATTTTTGTTACTGTTTCACGTAAATTCGTATGCGGTTCGCAATTTGAAAATTGTTTGGATCTTTTTATATATGCTTCCAGCCTCTGGATCTCAGCCTTAGTCATCAGTCCTGGGCATTCTGTGATTTGTTTAATAATTGCGATTATGGCATTAGTCGTTGAGCCTGTCGGTCTGAAAGCGTATTGATCTAGGTATTTGTTGTTGTGCTGTATGCTTGGGTTTAGAAACTTTTTTACTACTAGTCTTTCCGTTAATCGACATAGAACAGGAGTGATGGATATTGGGCGATAATCGGCTTCAATGGTGGGGTTCTTGATTTTGGCTATTGGTGTTATTATTGCATTTTGCCATTGAGCTGGTATTTTTGTTTGGTTTATCGAAGCATTGATGAGTTTAGTGATTGGATCAGCGAGGAAGTCCGCTATTCAGTCAAGTATTGATGTATATATCTATTGACAATTTTTAGAATATTCTAAATACCAAAATTATGAAAATTATCAAAACTTAATTAAATTTATTTAATATCAATAAAAAATATATTATAACATATGATGTAATTATATCGCGTAATTATTAACAAATAAGTTTATTTACAATTGTAAACGTTCGAACAATTCAAAGGGAAATTGATGTTATCATCATTATATTCTAGAACCATCCCGGGGACATGGTTCAAGGGATAGTTCTCACATATCGATTAAATAAATTTCCAATAAAGTTTTCCTGAAATGTAATAATAACTTTATTCTTGGTGGCATCTTGGAGAAAAAAATCATTTTTTCAGTAATGGTACTATTAGTTGCAAGTGGAAAAGAAAATATTATGAACTGAGTTTTGTAAAATGTTGGGAATGTGTGATAGATCATAGTTTGACAAAACCTAATAAACATTTTGGCCATTTGACCTTTAACTTTCACTCATGTTATTCAATCGTGTCCCCAGTGATTAAAACTATGCTTATTAAAATTCCGTTCTTCGATTCTATAGTTATCCCACAAATGTTCTTAGTTATGTTTGTCAGATAGTTGTTGTGCCTATTGATATCGTAATTATTTACTTATCTAGATTGGCAAAGCAAAGACTTCGTTCGATATAAAAAGGGGGAAATCGATAGCAAACTGATTAAATTAATTAAATTGACATAAATAAACAATTCTTGAGAAAAACATATTGTTATAAATATAGAATATAAGACAATAAAGACTGCAAATTAAAAGAACTTACTTGTGCAAAGATATATTGACCGATTTGGTCTACTTCACAGACCTATTTGTAAAACTATGGGCGGAACAAGATTTTGTTTCGACCATAATTTAATTAAGTTTGCCGATCTAGATAAATATTATTACGATATCAATGGTTGAGCCCAATTGTTGAGTTTGAAAACAATTGTGTGTCTGAAGATTTCGACATTACCTACAATTGCCCTATCCTAGATTCCGGATATCCGATTTTGAATATCTTCACAAGTTAAAGGTTCATCGAATCGAATATTTTTCTTTAGTTCCGTATTTTGATTAGGATAATGGTTTTCATCTAATAAATAATCAACAACAAAAAACTCTAAATGTGTAATATGTTATGGTGGCGCTTTACACCTAAAAGGTTTTTATTGGTAATAAACCCATGTGTACTATATCGAAAAACACGTGTTATAGGGTGTTTATGCTGCGGTTTATAACATTTGTAAAAACATATTTAATATTGATTATTGATTATTAACTTCATATTATTATTAATTCTAAACACATTGCATATTAATATGTTTGTAATATACCTATGTTATACATAAATTAATTTTGATTAAAAAATTTATTTTTGTTTTTCCTCATTTAATTAGCTTCAGTTAGTCATATCGTTTGAAACTTTCAAAATTCTAAGATACGCACATGATTTAAAAATTATAAATAATTATCAAAATCTATCAATCATGCTTTCAAGTATATATTGGGGTTGAGAAATAGAAGTAGAAGAACTGGAAGAATTCTTCCAAAACACAACAACTGGCTGTAACTTTGACGGTATACACAATATAAATTGGTGTATGTTAGCCATTAATATAATTATTGCGGGTTTCGTACTTTTAAAAACAAGCATATTTTCAGGTATCATATAGACATGATAGACTTGGTGCATAATAGACACGCTTAGCTGTGGAGAGATAACTGCCTATTATCATAGTCTTAGATAATAGTTATTAAATTGTTGTCGTTTTTTTACAGGAATTCTAAATCAACCTTTTTGTCGTTCAATCAAAAAGGAATTCAGCTTGACAAAAGAAGAAAAAAGAAGACATATTTATAAAAGTAACATTTACTTACGTGGTGTCGCTCTACTCATTACAATTAACACTCTATATAAGTTTAATGACTCTCTCATGACATCGACTCTCTCTTTGTGACATCGACGCAATCCGATCATCGGATTCAAAGTAAGCCCATTCCTCACTTGCACCAGTGGTGAATACTGTGGGGCGTTTGACTTTGTCTACCTTTGCGGATGTTAGTCCTGCAGAATCAGTGGCGCTGTGGGCTGTGAGAAGCACTGCAATATTTGCAGGATCCAGATCAGTTAGGAAATGAACATCGTACAGCTGGCATTGTTTGATTGTAGAATATTGTGGGATAACCATGTTTATAAATAAGATAGTCATTTTGTTTTGGGCAATTCTTTATTAACAATGAACACGGTTATATATTATCTGTCATAGACATAGAATTTTATATATATACCTACTTTCTAGTTTACGTCATTTATACATCATTTGTTGTTAGTTTTACATCTTATATGGTTGGTTACTGTTTATATGATAAATCAATCATTTATTTAAATAGATTTCAAATAATATTATTGGATTACTGGATTGTGACTGACCAGAGTACCTTCGAATTTTAGCTGCTGTATCGGACTGTATCATGAATCGGACAAAAACATAGCAGGATATAGATTTAATGGTGAACCATCAGACATGCGCATTATTAGAATGTGGAAAGAGAATTTGTTTTAAAGTGGTACGATTTTGGATAAAAAGTGGTCTGGCCGACCAAGTGAACCAGGAGATGAAATTGATAATGTTACCGAATCAGATATACGACAACCCTGTAAGAAAAGAAAATTTGTTTACCAACGAATGTGCGATTTATGTAGAAGGAAAATTATGTTCCTCAATAAATATGTCCTTTTTGTCCAAACAAAACTCCCAATTTTTAGGAACAAGTAAGGCAACACCCACCATGACGAATTATGGTTTGGGCAGCTATGTCGGAGAGATATATCTCATTGGCCCATATTATTCTTCAGATAATTACATCAAAATTCTTCAGGATGAGTTTATCCCGACATTACAGGAGAAAGGAATTCTTCTATCCTGTCACATCATGCAAGATGGAGCACCATCTCATACTGCTATCAGAAGAGGGAATTTTTTGAATGACACCTTCCAGTATCGATGGGTAGGGAAATTTAGTCCTACCTTTTGGCTACCTCAAAATCCTGATTTGACGTCTTGCGACAATGCTTAATTGTGGGGCATTCTGAAATCTAAGATGATTGACCAAAAAAAACAAAATGTTGCTAGAATAAAAGAAATCATAACAGAAGAAATTACGAAATTTTCCAGACGACTGGCTGTTCAAGTCGATCAACAATCGAACTTTTCGACAAATGCATTTGTGTGTAGAAAAGGCCGGCGGCTTGCAGAATGAACAGATTAACTATTAGATTACTATATTGTTGTATTTTACTGTAGATATATGTTATGTATTATATAACTTTTCTTTTCACACGATTACGGGTAATTGTAGTGATTACGGGATTGCATGTTTTTGTTTTAATATTATTTTAAAACTTATTTATGATCGTAACAATTTAAAATTGTTAATAACAACTTTTTGGTACGAATGAGAAATTATTTCTGCGTAATATTTTCAACCTTCACAATATGAATTTATTTCTAATAATAAAGATAAATATATTAAATATCCATAGTTTTTAACATATAATTTTATTATTATTAAATATTTAAAATATCATCTTTTTTAAATTTTTATCATTTTAATATTTATAATAAATTTTTATTGACCTACTTTCATACTGAGTCATTTGCCATTTGTGCGGCATTTTAAAAGAAATAGTCATTACACTTGTTTGTACATTGAGCAAAAAACCTAAATTCAAAGATGTCTTGGATTGATATTGGAAATGTAAATGGACGAGATGAGCTTGTTCACATTGCCAAATTGGCTGAACAAGCTGAAAGGTATGATGACATGGCTAATGCCATGAAAAAGGTTACTCAACAAGGGGAGGAACTCGGCAATGAAGAACGGAATCTATTGTCAGTTGCCTACAAAAATGTTGTTGGCGCCAGGCGTTCAGCTTGGAGGGTAATTTCGAGTATTGAACAAAAGTCTGAAGGGAATGAAAGAAAACACAAGATGGCTCAACAGTATAGAGAAAACATAGAGAAGGAACTTCATGATACATGCCAGGATGTTTTGGTGAGTTTTTTTTTATTGTTTGTTTCTATTTTTGCCAAAAAAATGTAGCAAGGTTAAATAGCTATGATTAATCTAGAAGGTTTAATATTTATTCAAAATTTTTATTTTTTTAGTTTATATAATAGTTGCTAGAAGCAGATAAATTGCTCTGCTTTTAGTAAATCAAGCAAATGTGCAGCCAAATTTGGCCTTGCAATTACCCAGCCTTCACACCCTGTTGCCCTAGGAGGATATATCAGCATACATTCAGAAATTTATTAAAAAAAAGGTAAAAGGCATACATGGTGTACAAAACACATGGAATACAGGCCTAGGCAATTACAGCAAAAAGTAGCATTATTGAGTAGTTTATATTTTAATTATGCTCTTAATAGAGTTAGGCCCTTCTATAAATGCCGTTAATTATTTCTTTTAAATTAAAAGTGATTACTTTTTGTACTGTTTCCATGTTGGGATAACATTTAAGGGGTCATCTCCAAATTAATCTGGTCCATGCAAAGGAATTTTGACATTTATTAGTAATCATCCAAATATTGTTATATAAGGGAATAATATAAAATTGATACTGTTTTTCTCATTCCTGTGCAGGTGATTTTTGTTAAAATTCTTTATAAAATATATAAATATGAATATTTATTAGCAGGTATCTTTTACTGATTTTTTTTAGAATATTATAAATATGTATTTATAGGTGCTAAATTTTAAATATAAATAATGCTATTCACTAAATAATTATCTCTATTTGATGGAAAAGAATTTTATCATTTTTAATATTTACATTAATAAGATTAGACAATAGATTAATTAATATGTGATATAAATTAAGCAATATTGTTTACATAAATAATGATTTTTAATATTACAAATTTCTATTTATTCCATGTGGCTGTGTTTTTTTAGAGGTAAATAAACACAATCAATTTTATGCTCCATAATATATAACAGTCTTATATAGTGTGCATGCATCGAGGAGGGGGGTGGGTATAAGGCAAAATGCATGTATAATGCATGCATGCTCCTGGAATGGTGGATAAACAAAAGCTTTTTCACAAAATCTCTGGAAGGTGGCACATTTAAAGTTGCACAAGGCTTAACTGTTGATACTGTATATTTTATTACACTATTGTAATGTTCTATAAATTAACTCCTTACATTACTGCTTCATTTGATTATTGAAAATAATAATTAAATAGTCTCATATGCAACCCAATTTTGTATGGTCTTACAAAGCAAGAATGTCTTAATTGTTAAACTGTCTTAAAAAATGTATAATGGCCATTAATATCAGTTTAATGATCTGAATTAATGCATTTAAAATTATTAGCCAGCATGTTAGTCAATAACCTTTAATTTGATTAATTAATTTGAAATATTTGGGAGATTGTTTCAATTTGAAGATATTAGCCAAACATGCTGGTGAAGCATTTAATTTTAGATTGCAGTTGTAATTATAGAGAAGTCTATGGGATGGAACAATTGTTTTTTTGTTTTTTTGTTTTTTTTAACATACAGAAATTTTTTACATCACTATTTTGTAGTTTTTCATTTTATGCTACTTACTTAGACTAGTATTTAAATATAGTGCCGGAATCATGTGGATGCCTATGTTTTTGCTACCTATGAAGGTGCTGAAATTATACATTGAGTTTTGAGGGGTATTATACAGGCTATACATTTCAATTTGAAAATAATATACAAATATCCCTGGATTTCTTGAATTTTTTTAGTGTAAATTATTATTTAATTATTGATTTGTGTCTATCAAATTAGATACTTATAATTATTTAGTTACTATGGTATAGTCTGGTTAATATGAGACTTTCATAAGTAAAGAGAGTCTCAACTAGTAAAATTGTCTAGTCCCAGTGAAATATCTATTTGAATTTATTAAAAATGTTTGCTTAATATGAGCTTGCTTTTTGAGCAGTTATTTTAGAATCTACAATATTTATAACCTTTTTATTATGTGTATGGACAAATTGGTAATACATATGTAGGTAAATGTATAGCTAGACAAATAGCAGTAATACTGAGAATAGGTGAATTATTGAAATAGTATCACATACATTATATTATATATGGGGTGGCCACACATACTCTGAAGATGAGGATATACTCTGATTTTCACATTTTAATATATATATATTTATAATTTATTCATATACAATAAATTAAATAAATAGTATTAGTTCCTAAGATATAGGTACTCAGATTTTCTCTAAATATATATACTCTGATTTTTGTTTTGAGTTTCATGTGGCCATACTGTATATACATTTTAGGTAGAGAGACAATGTTTGTATGTGAATTCTTATTATGTAGGTATTACATTTTGTAGTAACTTATAGGTTCATTATTTAATGTATTCTATTTTATACATGAGCATCGGTTAGTAAAAGCAAATTTTCAGAGTCCCTTCAGTCCGATCTTGTACTAAGAGGATAATAATGTTTTGTTACTTTTGACAAATGTTTTCTAGTATTATTTTTTTCCATCTCATTGTTACGTTTTTATATTTCATTGTATTAATAATCATATTACTTTATCGTGTTAGGATCTTTTGGACAACTTCCTGATTCCCAAGGCATCAACCAAAAGTGATACTGGAGCAACTTCTGAAAGTCTTGTTTTTTACCAAAAGATGAAAGGGGATTACTACCGATACTTGGCTGAAGTTGCAAATGGTGACAAACGTGAAGGAGTTGTTGAGAAATCCCTTAAGGCTTATGAGGATGCCACTGAAGAAGCAAAGACAAACATGAAGCCCACCCATCCAATTCG
The DNA here is from genome assembly GCA_034780395.1 of Vannuccia rotundouncinata. NCBI lineage: Eukaryota > Metazoa > Platyhelminthes > Proseriata > Coelogynoporidae > Vannuccia > Vannuccia rotundouncinata. The sequence goes on along the minus strand of JAUZNC010042269.1, from coordinate 6,156 downwards.
ACTAGGACTTGCACTTAATTTTTCCGTTTTCTACTATGAAATCAAAAGTGATTCTTCCAAAGCTTGTGCTTTAGCTAAATCGGTAAGCTTACATTCTTGTATACTCAAATTCGTTGATATCTTTTTTTTTTCCAAAATTCAATATATCGTACGAAAACTATATTAACAAGGTTTCTTGTTTTTTATAAATATACAAACTGTTTGTCTGTTATTTATAAAGCCACTAATAATGGATTATTCGTTATAAGATCTATAACGTTATTCTGTAAAAAAAATTTTAGATCTTTAATAAAAAGTAATCGTATTGTTTTTTTGTTATAGGCTTTTGATGATGCAATTGCTGAACTAGATTCTCTCAATGAAGATAGCTACAAAGACAGCACTCTTATTATGCAGTTGCTCCGAGATAATCTTACACTGTGGACATCGGAACAGGATGGCGATGAGGCCGATCCAACTGGAGATAACTAGATGATATCCAATATCGCATTATTATATTCTCAATATTGATTATCACTATAACCTCAGAAAGGGAATTTTCAGGCATAGCTTGTTTCTAGGCAAATTCATTTGAAACTCTTGATTATGTACATTTAGTGAAATACATACTTACAACAAGCTTTTGTATTTTATCAAGTACATCAAAATGGATTATATTGTTCAATAAGTTTTTGCATTTTATTTATTTTAATTTTTTTGTATCTATAAAACACTATTTTTTCAAATGTTAATATTTTAGCATTTCATTTTCACAAATTTATCAGTTTACCTATTTAATCATGTTCTAGTCTTTTCCGTAATTTTGTTGTATTGTACATTCTAGTATAATTTGTGTGCCTGAACGTGTAAGCCCTGCTAATTTCCATTTATTTATAGTATACATTTACTACTTATATTAAACCTGTGATGTACTACCTTAATTAGTAACAATATATGTTACGTAAAACGTTTATTACAAGGACGATATACTATATTCTTATAATTATACATTAAAATTTGTGTTTTTTTCGTATTGAGTATAAGTCTAATAAAGTCAATTGATAGTAAATTTAAAAAAAATCAGATTGTTAAGTATTATTTTTTGAGCTGTACCAAGATATTTTACTGTATCATTAAGAATGGTTTTTTTTAATATTATTTTAAAGGGTATAATCAACGAATTGATAACAATGAACTGAATTAATTAGAGGTACTGTTTCGAAAACGATCATCAATTAAAGTTTTTCGGTAATATGCTATAAGCAAGAACTGCAATTGACCGAATCGAGACTGCTGTATGCTCACTACCTACAAAATTCATTTTAGCTAGTCGTCTATTTGACCAGAGGCTTGGTTAGCGAAATTAGGTAATGAAATATATTCTACTAGATAATAATTTATTTGGATTATATTATACGAGTGTATGTAATATTATAATTTAGTTCACGAATTATTTTTTTTCTATTTTCACAAACAATTGTATAATGCGATTTTTGTAACAAATACATTTGGTCGCTCTTGTAAGAGAGACTTCAAGACAATTTTTTCCACCTCAGTTGGTGTACTCGGTTTAATGGGATGTACGTATTAAGTCTTTGAAACAATTTCCTGTAATCGAAAAAGTATAATTTTGCAGAAGTAGCAATTTTAGAAATCAAATTCTAGTATGTTGAGGCAGAAATCCAGAATTAAAATTCCAGAAATTTTCGACCCAATTTGGTCATTCTTCATAAGCCTTTTCTATCATTTTCAGGAAATTTTATTATGATACATGCGTATGGTAGATAATGGTAAATGTAATGTTTAATTAGTTTGTAATAAATTCTACTACATATTTTATAAGTTAGTGGGGGGAGGAAATTAAAAATAACTAATTCGGTTAATTGCATGAAATTTTAATGAATTCTATCATAGCTAGTGCGGTGTTAATTATTAATATTTATTTATAACCACACATGTGTCTACTTACAATCAAAGTGGAATATATAGCGATTATAACTACACAAATAGATAACAGAACAACATCAAACAGTAAAACATAATAGGCTATTAAGCATTTTAAAAATATGCAAGCTTTTTCGTTGGAGTGAACGCAGCCCATATGAATATGTCAGTTGAAATAATAGAAAATAAAGCATGATCGTTTATATAGTGAGACCATAACTCGCGACCTCTGTCTCACTAATTGTCTATGATCGAGTGAGACAGGTGTTCAATATCCTATAGTGATCGCAGAGGTAGCCAATGGAAAACTTAGGATGTTTAATACTCATAACGGGACATTCATTTTATTAGTCTTATTATGGGCTCCAATTCACGACTACAATTCAACTGCGTTTGCCAGTTTGAAATTAAGGTATTGTTAAAAGATTGTATGTTGACATAGTTACATATATAATCTGTAACCGAAATAAATAATATAGTCGTGTGAGTGGATGATGCTACAAATGAATGAGATATATATTGGTTTTATCTGATTGGCACAAAATATTTGTAATAGGTATAAGTGTAAAATCTATCCGTAACAGAAGCATATAATTGGTTTCATAACAAAGGTTGGTTGTGTTTGAGAAGAGTAGTCACTCTTTTTTTATTTTATATGAAGAGTTCTGAGGATAAGTTTCACTTTCTATAAAGAATTTTAATGTAACTTTTTCAGAATTTAGAACTTTGAAAAATGTTTAATTTTATTAGCCGAGTATTTACTGTTGTATTATTGAAATTACATAAAACTTATAAATGCAATGATTGGATTTAGTTTAATTGTTTCCGTGGTATTAAAATGTATTATAATGTGTGTTTCTTGTTACAACATATTTACAATAAGATTGTGTATGTTGAGGGGTGTTTACAATATGTTCGACTTTCAGCTAAATTGTTAATTGTGGCGGTGAATCTGGACTTTCCAATATCGACCTACTTATGTTTGACCGCAAGAGATTGTAATTAAGTTAGTTTTTTAATGCTTAATTTCTATAGCGTTCTATTGGCAGTACATATTTTTATTATACTGCTGCTGTGCGGACACATTCTGACTTACAATTATAATTTCTAGTTGTATAGAGACGAACGACAAGATGATATGGGGTGTTTCTGTGTGCAAAATGTTGACCTATTGGACAGTAAAATATTAAATAAATATTAATACATAATTCGAACGAATTTTTATTAAATCTATAAATCATAATTTCAATTTACATACAACTAATTTAAAGAGTATTTTTATTATGGTCCAGATTCCCATAAATCTTTTAGTCTGTTTATATACCTATGCTAACTAAAACAAACTTTTGTTATTATTAAATCGTGAAAAAATTGTAACAAAAGGTTTTTTATACCAAAATGTTTTTATTCTTACATGTCAAAATTTCCTGGTCAACCGCAAGTTTTCTGATGTTGTAAATATAAGTTTTAATTAACAATTATGGAGTTTAATGACGTATAATATTAGATTGTGATTTTTTAGCCGCATTTAAAATAAATGAAAATCCATTTCTAAATGCTTATAACATATATTTACCGAGCAAGCGTATATGTGTCATTTCGTAAATAATTGCGTATATTTTGATTCCGTTCTTTTTTAAATATTAAATAAATTGGAAAAAATTGTCCGAGTGTATTCAAATTTGCGTCAAATATGTTTTGTACACTTCTTAATTAATAGTGCAATTTAAAAGTGACCGATCGTGTTGCATTTCCACACTGTGTTTTTTTAAAGAGTCTATTTGGTAATAAAAAGTCAATTTTGAATATTTTTCTTGCATATTACTTTTTCAATAGGTATAAAAGATTAATAACAAATTAATATGTAAGTATAAAATGTTTGTAAAAGTTATTATAAATAATTGCCGCACCATTAGCAATAATTTCTCTGAAATCTTCAGCCATTGAATTAATTAAGTGCTCTCCCCTTTCTTGCTTTCGGGAACTGTGGCAGCTGCTCAGAAAGAATTCTTCAAGTTAAGTGTTTTTGTAGTGAAGTTATCTCTTCCTCTGATAGGCGCGGGAAAATATATAACTATACTTATCTTGTTGATACTGTATTTCTTATGATTTTAATTATACACTAGGATTTTTCAATCAGTCAGCTTTTGTAAATTATTTATCGTAAATTATCATATAAGATGTCCCGCATTATAAGTCTCCCGAATCGTGTGTAGCAAAATACCGTTATAAAGTTTCAACATTTCACCTATTTTTCACTATCTATTCTAATGTTTGATAAATATGTTGTAAAATCATTATTAATATTGGTTATATTATGTACATACTAATTACGATTACTTTTGTACACACATGCATATGCCACAAACAAACACCAATGTAAACATGAATATATTTAAAGCATTTCTAGTTGTTTTATTACTAGGTATACTAAAAGTACTCTAATATATTGAATAATTATTAATTTTAAAAATGCGGTTATTGTAATTGAATTGCGATAAATCTAAATTAATTTTGATCAAATTTAATTGTTAATTATTCATACTACTTTTAGTAGTATAATAAAATAATGTAGTTTTATTGATAAAAAATTGCGGTAATTACAGTTTAATTGTATATTCATTGCAATTAATTGAGCATAATATATGGTAATTACAATTTAATTGCCAATTCCATTGTAATTTAATTGTATATTCATTGCAATTAATTGAGCATAATATACGCAATTAAATTGCAATTTTTCGCAATTGTGTCAACGAGTGGATATACCATAAATTGTGTTAGCTCTTACAAAACTATTATCTGGTTTGTGCTAACTATGAATAGGTATTTATATGATTTTAAAAAACGTAGATAGTATGCATAAAACAGAAAATAGTTTTGTAAGAGGTAACACAATTTATGGTAAATCATTTCTTTTGTGGTATATAAGCTAGCACACCTTTTGAATATCATTGTTATTAATACTCACTCCTTTTTATGTAAACTTAGAATATAAAATATATTGATCGTATTATAGTTTTCAATGAGTAAATTTGCAATTTTAAAAATGCTATGAAATGATCCTTTTACGACCAATTTTAGATCAAAAGCTAAATATATTTACATTTTTATTTCATTTTATTCAAATTCAGCTCATTTGTAATGTAAAATAAAAAAAATATCAAAATCGGTTGAAGTTTATGGGTAGTTATTGGTTCTGAAGAAGAAGAAGAAGAATTACGAAAAATTCCGATTTTTGACAATCAATAACTATTATAAAGATATCAACGTAAAAATTAATTTGGGATACTGATAGAGTTGCGACGGCGCTATCCAATTCGAATATAAAATTATGTCGACTGCACCTCTTACAGTTTTTATGATGATTATATGTCAAAATTGCCTAGTTTGTGCTTATCCTAGAATACCTATACAGTGCGAAGGAATTACCCTCAAGTTCTTAAACATTGAGCTAACAACCTATCATTTTACTAACAAGGGAGAAACTAACCACGCTATTATATCTCAGCAGGTCGATTAAATAATCGATACCGCTATATAATTACTATATAAGTTTGTAGACACTATATAGTATTGATTTTTATATATGTATTGATTTAATCGAAATATACTGCTTATGTGTCACTTATAAGTTGCGCTATTGTAAAGTGTATTGCAAAGCTATTATTGCTATATATTGCTAAGCTATATATTGTAAAGCTATTGAAGTGTAAAAACAATATTTGACGCAAATTTGAATACAACGCTCGGATACTTTTAAAGAATGGAACCTAAAAATACGCAATTATTTACCAAATCACCTGCAATAATTTACATTTATAATTGCTAATTTTCAAAACATCCTTACATTGATTGCTATCGCTTTTTCGCTATAATATAAATATATGTACACATAATATATATATATATATACGAATTAAATTGACTGTTAAATGCCTACCACTAATTAACTTATAGATTAATTTAGTCCATCCACGAGGCTCAATAATATTCAAGTAAGTGGGGCTATTCAATGTTTATCAAAAATAAAATTTGTTTCTATATTCTATGCTACATCTTAAAGATTTTTTATTACTATGCTATTTTATGTAAGTGTATAATAAATAAAACCTTGGATTTTATATTTTATTTCTATTTAATATTTTAATACATTAAGGGCCGAATTTTAAAACCTTCCTCCAATGCTTTGAGGTCGACCTCAACCTCCAACTTTCCTCCAAACGTTTTTAA
>JAUZNC010042258.1:4885-17318 GCA_034780395.1 Vannuccia rotundouncinata | reverse complement strand
ATAGAGAGGAAACCATAGAGATATAACTATACTATACATTATATAGAGAGGAAATCATAGAGATATAACTATACTATTTTTTAATATAATTTAGTATGTCAGAGATGCTCAAATGTTTTTTATTTAATATTCTTTGTGTGGTTTCTCTTTTTAGAGGGATCCAGAAGTCGGTAACACGTCATGTCCGATAAAGCTTCAACAAGGCCTTAAAGAAAACGACTGCCGAGGGATTTCTTCAGGGGACAGTAATGAAGATCTGATAGCAGAATTACGTTTTGCAGCACCGCCCCCCCAGCAGGAAAGAATAAGTCACTGTCTAACGACTAAAAATAAAAAGAAGTCCTCCGCTCCTCCTTCCAAACCGCCGTCATCCACGGCTTTGGGTTTTGCAAGCTTTCAACTACCACAACCAAACGTTTCTGCGAATTCTCTGTTTGAGAATCATTTGAGACAACCATTGTCAGAGTGTAACAAGCCCTCTGCACCTCCACCAGCTCACAGAACCTTAGAGGCTGGAGAGCTGTCTCTCGGTGAGATCTCAGGTCAGCTCCATGACACTGACATCTTTGCAATACAACGTCTCAAAAGAATGAAACAATTGGATAAAAAGGTTCCAGTTATTTTGGAATTCAAAATGTTTTATTGAATGTATGGACCTTTTTCTTCTCCTGACAGCTGATTGGTCGACCACAATTACCCTACTTAGACACCCGTGTTGCAGAAGACGACCGGCCCCAACTCACAAAGCTTGTCCTGGAGCTGTGGTGGCGACAACTCAGCAGTGTGACTAGAAAAAGGGCCCCTGCTCCTCGTAAAAAGGAGCCCTCAAAGTCTACAGTCATACCCGAGAATGTGGAAATTATCTCCCAATCTAGTGAGGAGGATTCGCAGCCGGTGGTTAAGAAACGGCGTAAGAAAAGTGAGTCTACACCACACCTCCACCTTTATCATGATCACACCTCCACCTTTATCATCCACACCTCCCCCTTTATCATGATCACACTTCCACCTTTATCATGATCACACCTCCACCTTTATCATGATCACACCTCCACCTTTATCATGATCACACCTGCACCTTTATCATGATCACACCTCCAATTTTATCATGATCACACCTCCAATTTTATCATGATCACACCTCCACCTTTATCATCCACACCTCCACCTTTATCATGATCACACCTCCACCTTTATCATCCACACCTCCACCTTTATCATCCACACCTCCACCTTTATCATGGTCACACCTCCACCTTTATCATGATCACACCCGCACCTTTATCATGATCACACCTGCACCTTTATCATGATCACACCTGCACCTTTATCATCCACACCTCCACCTTTATCATCCACACCTGCACCTTTATCATGATTACACCTCCACCTTTATCATGATCACACCTCCACCTTTATCATGATCACACCTCCACCTTTATCATCCACACCTCCACCTTTATCATCCACACTTCCACCTTGTCTCTTCTAGATGATCATCACACGCCTCCCCCCATCTCCACCTCCACCCCAACCCGCGACCGTTGTCCTGGATCATCTAGGCTAAACAAGAGCCACCCTCTCGGTCAGTCCTCGACCACAAAAAGGCTCAGCCGCTCGCTGGTTCTAGAGGACAGTCTCTATCAAGTGGAGTCCCCCAGTATACGCCGCTTCAATGATGACCAGCGTCGTGGGGACACAATCAGACCCGTCTTCAAAGAGGTCAGTCACTCTGTACCAAATTTATCCTAGATTTGAAACGTACTGTAACTATTTTCTTATGTTCCACACTAATTTTTATGCATTATTCCACCACAAGACGTTAGTGATTACTCTTTTCTTCACCCCTTCGCACTCTAGATGGAGCCGTGTCCTCTGTGCCACATCAAATTTCCCCAAGGCGACATTGAGACGCACGTGAATGCTTGTTTGGACAATTGTACTTAGAGTATCGGCGTATTACATCATTGAACACGACCGTTACTATGATACTTTATATTCAGATTTGTCCACTTGAAACATTATTGTTATACATTTAATTATCACAAAATGTTGTACATTGATTTTTTAATATTGTTTACTTTAATCATATTGGTTGATCATGCATTTTCTGTTTTCAGATTACAAAAATACTACATCAAATAGCCGATTTGTTAATTTTACAATATACACGTTAAATACAAGCAATGAATTGTAATTCGGGATGCACGAATAATCCATCTGGTGGTACAGAGGTCGTAATTTTGGTGAAATATTAACTTCGGAACGCTCAATGATATGAGCTAGTTTACTTTCTCGTTTTGGTTACAGCTTTATTGATAAATCGAGCCGCAGTAGAATATCGTATATATGGTATCTACAATTTGTTAGCGTTTTGGCATCAGAAGCTAATAATTCATGAAGTCCTATGAATTTATTGTTTATAATTATTAAGAAACCAAAATGAACTGTCCTTAAAAAATCGATACGGTGTCAATAACAAGAGAATAATTAAGAAAATTGGAATCAAAACAAGTTCATATTTTTTTGCTAGGTACACGACTTCACTGAATGAAATAATACAGAAAGAGTTTATCATTTTCCCGACAAGAACAAAATTATAAAGTATTCCTACAAAAACTAAATTATATATATTTGTCCGACAAGAGCAAAAATAAGTAGTTTTTAAGGGGGGGGCAGCCACACCCGACAGCCCAAGCGATGCATTGATCTATTATTACGACTCAAATGCGATCAATAATAACTTTATTTATTTTATTAAACAAACAAATTTAGCGCACTAATTGAAACAATAAAACAAATAATTATCCTTTTATCAATAGTACTTTCTTATATAATATCTCAGGTAATATTATGTCTCCCAAATACACTAGTATAGAAATTAACTAACTCAATTTCAAGAATTCATAAAGGAATATTTCATCTTAATTGACACACTTAATTGATTAATAGGTTTAGGACATTTTGATACATTATCCCTTTTTCGATTATCCCTTTATCTTAAACGTATTTATATTATAGGTGATTTTGGAATAATTAAAAACATCTATTAAAAGAGATTTTAAAGTATTCTTTAACTGATAACTCAGAGAAATATTTTAAAAATTAGTATAATAAAAATGCAGGCATTATAACTTACAAGTGGCTAATATTTATTTAAAAGAATTATATTTAAATTATGTGCCTCAATGCAGTCCTATTATAGTATTTATAATCCAATATATTTCTATTATATTAAAGTGTTAATACATATAATAAATTATGTAATTACTTGATTGGTTTATTTAAGTACATGCAATATAAACTTAACTAAAATCTCATTCATACTAGGTAAAATAATATTTGTTCCTAATGCAGTGTTCCTAAATCCTAGTTCAATGCAAATTCACATTTTAATGCAAATTTGATGCAGAAATTCACAGAAATGGGGTATGATCTAAAAACCTGGAGAAACTGATAAGTAAATATTTTAGTTATGAATGACTCTTTTATATATTTGTCTTTTTTATATTGCAGGTTATCTTTTAACTAAAAAGTGGAAAAATTGGTGACAAATACAGCTTTACATGTTTTTTCATAAATAATATATTCATATAAATTATTTTTTGTTCTGTTTTTGTTTCCTACATTCCATATATTCCTAATCTTTATTTGTTTCATTAACCCTTTGTATATGGCATACAGTAAATATATTTTATTTTCCAATTAATGCTAACTAAAAGGCATTTCTGGTTTGGTAGCATTTATAATACATTACTTCAATAGTATCTAACTTTTAATTGAACTCATTCAGAAAAAAAATATTTGAAACTAATTTAGCAATTTTTCACACTCTGTATTGTATTTTCAGTAGGCCTAAGAGGCTCTCTAAAGGATACTCAGCATTTGAGTCCATATAAAAGTACCTTCCCTCAGTAAGGAACTGAGATTCTGAGTCTGAGTATATTATGTAATGTGATATAGATTGGCTGAGAATGCCTGTCATTTATAATCTAACTTTGTGTACCAGCAGAAATTTTCCTTATTGTATGCAGTACAGGCTCATGATTTATGGACAACTAAACACAATTCACCCTTCCAGATTTAATATTTTCATATTATTTATCAAACTGTACATTTTTAGAGGTTATCTTATTGTTATTTGTATAGTATTTATAGGGCTTTAAATTTTCAGGAATTATCCATAATTTTGGATTTTTTGTTAAATTTTGATTAGGTCTCAAAATAAGTATAAATATAAGTATAAACTGTAACCCCCTTATTTTATTTTTGAATTTTAGCATTATTTGAAATTATATTTTTTATTATATAATTGAAATTATATTTTATAATTTTTTGACTTTTTTGAAGTTTTTACTTTATACACTGAAATTTAGAGCATATTACATATTGGGAAACTATAATATGGTTAGATTTGTTGGTGGATCTTTTTTTATGCTGTAGCTAATTTATAATAATTTATTTAATATTTTTGTATGTCCCTATAATAATTTTAATAAATAATTGTTCTTTTATCCAACTTTATATCATAACAGTATATGCATATAACCTTAACAAAACATACAAATTATTTCTCTATAAATATTCATTTCATTCTTTTACTGTGAAATTATAAATGATATTTTGCTCAAATAATGAATTCTGTAATTCTTCAATATGTTCAATGTGTATACATCTTTTATTACAAGGTGATAATTTCAATAAGAAATAAATAGAAAAGGTAAAATGGAATATTGTTTGAATATTGAAATGTGTTCAAATTTTCCATACTATAATTTACAGACATATTTCTGTATTTTCATGTTTTCACTTTAAGCAGAATTATATGGAGCATATTAAATATTGTGAAACTAAATTTGTTGGTGGATATTTATTTTATGTTGTAGTCTAATAATATAATAATCTTTATGTATTTATATCTTTTCTGCTTACAATGATTTCATATAACAGCCATGTAAATATAACCTTAATACAACATACAAACTTGTAACAGTAACAGCCTAACTATTATTTTTTTATTTCTAAATATTTTACATTAGTTTATGATGTCTTTGTTCTTATTTATATAATGCTACTATGGAAAGTATAATAATAATAATAACACTGTGGGATTTGCTTATCCACTTGACTTATAATATATAGTTATGCACATGCACAAGTTGTGAACACATAATATACAATATATATATTTTTGTTTTATTATCATATAATTGTTATTCTAGTTTTGAAATATTATTTTGTCATGTATTATAAAAGAATACCTGAAAATGTCTTAGATATTTATAATTATTCATGTTAAATACAATAAAATAAATTAAAAGCACAAACATTGATTAAGTATGATAAAATTAATATCCACATCCTATTTGAATTTGAAGACATCATGTTCAATAGTTCAAAAGTTACAGTTGTAAACTTTACACTTATACCTAAATAAAATTAAAAAATGGCTTGCTTAGATTGCTTAAACCAAATTTTTAGAATTTATTCTGCAAATAAAAAATATTAAATGCTTCTGCAAAATACTGTTATGAAGGATAGAAAGATGGTAAGTTCAAGGAAATGTTCTTAAAGGCAAATGCTTGTCATTATAAGGCAATGGTTAAGGAGAAGGTCAGGAGATCTTTTAACATTTCATTAAAAGTTTTGTTTACATTTTTTATTCTATACAATTCTATAATTCTACACACAATTATACGGTTACATAAACAAAGGCTACACACTCAATACCCAGGTACATAATTACACAATACAAATCAATAGTAGTAGTCATATGATGTTATATGTGCACTTGTAGTCCAGACCCTAAAGGGTCATCTGTTTCACATTTTATGAAAGAAGCAAGAGACATACATTTTTAGAAAGGTTTTTATGTGTAGTTTTCGAAAAACAATTTGTCACTTTCTATTTCCGTGCAAACATTGATTGGTGACATCATCAAAATATGGATGTCCAATCAGCATTTAGTTCACTGTTATCATAAGATTGAACCATTTTAGAGCATATAAATGTATTACAAATGTATATGAAGTCACCCCTTGTGTGTCAGAAAATGACCTTAAATCATAATATTAGTCATTCTAATGATCTCTATGGCCCAAATTTCAATATGGCGGATTATAAACCGAAACTAGATCATAACTTGTAAACAGAGCCGTTTAGAGCATGTAAATGTATTATGGACATATAGGAAACCACCCTTTATGTATCAGAAAATGACATAATCATATTTTAAGTCATTCTATTTCTCACTATACATACAATTAACCCTCAAACGGTTGACAACATGGATATAGACCAGTTAGGTATGTAAATATAGGTATTACCAACTAATTAAATGTGTACCCAAAGTGTAAAATTGTCTTAATGTTTTTAAAACAAATTTCAAGCATCATCTAGGTACAACAATATCTCTGATCAAGTTAAAACGGTTGTTTAAAAGAAAATTATACTATTTTTAAACATTATTAACTAGTAACTAGTAAGCAAAACCTTGTAAAGTTATGATAACAGAATCTTAGACGAGCATATAAATGGTATATTATGGTACATCAACAAATAAATATGTAGTATAAAAGAGTTATGCATGTTAAGTCTTATTATGTTAATGATAATTGTTATAATTCGTCAATATCTACTTTGTCAGGATTTGATCCTTCATTCATGCAGTTACCCCACAAGCACACAACTGAGTGCAGGGCCTGCCTATGTAGCCTGCTTGATAGCCAAATTCAGTGTATGCAAACACGTCAGCTCTGACATCTGTGCATGTGTTCCAAAATTTTGTCTGCAACTTTGCTCTGAGTACCGCTTGTTGTAGTGCACCAGCTGTTGGAGGTACGTTTTCAGCTGAAAGGTTTTTTTCTTGTTAGGAATGTCTATCTGAACTCGCCAACAGAATTCACTTTCGTTCCAGGTTCGTACAGCTGACAGACAAATTCTTCTAGTGTTTTAAACTCTTCATCCGTTAAGTCTTGTAATCGTGCCATGCCATCAATGATTGCAACTTTTCGTGGAACATTGTTTGTTGGTAGTGAAACTTCGTCTTCTGCTTTCCTGTGAATATCACAGAACTGTTTCACAAGTGTACTCGTCTGTGTGTGTCTGGGAGGGCCAAATTCATTGGACAAAGACCAAGAAACAACACTGAGCTCATACGTCGACATGACAGTTCCGCGCAGTGACCATTAAACATCTAAGTAATGTATTGTCCTCCTTCAGAACCACTTCTTTTCCTCTTAATACTCAAAATACTCACAGCGTCTTGAATGTTTTTAGGACTTTTAGCTGACATTTTGCTCCTCTCGTCAAGATAACATTTGAAGGTTTCTGTACAATTGTTCTCAAAATGTGAAACTCCCAATCTCACCTGAGGTGGTGCATTTATTTTAGTAAGTATGGTACAAAGCTGTAATTCTTGTTTTTCAAAAGACGCTAGTCAAGACGCTAGCATACTTTACCATTGCAATGTGTGAGAAAGTTCAGAGAGAGAGTTTGTGGTGTATTCAATGTTCTTGTTTCACCAACTAATGTAGACATCGCTTCGTTTTTCAGTCGCTGAAGTTCGGGTTGGATCAAGAAGAAGCGCAATATTGCGTTCGGTTGCAGAGTGATTCCGATTAGACCTCCGGATACTTTCATTTTGCGATCGATATCTTGCTCCAAGGCATGGTCACAATCGAGTCCGGTGAATAAAATAAAAGACTTGTTAACGACCCACTTTCTGTTTAGAAAATTGTTCCAAATTTCCGGATGTTGACTTTCTAGTTGCTGCATTGCAGATATGTATACTGGAACCATTCTGGAATACTGAAGTCTATTACCAGCAAAGAAGAATGGCGTAACTTCCAACTGCGCGAATGTACATGAGCGTAGATTTCACAATTTTTATGTATATCCAACAGAAAGCTCCATTCTCTGATCCAAACTCTTCTTCCTCTAGACGGTTAAATTTATTGGCTTCTTGAATCTGTTTTACTGCATTTTCAAAATTAACAAGATCACCACTTTGGAATAACGGTTTTTAGTGATTGGCCGAGGTATTAATATATCTAACGTATCATTTTATCCTATTATCGATTTTCAATCACTTACATACCAGTTCAAATCATATTCATATACACACAATCACTTAGTAATTACACATATTATATATAGTCAGTAATAGCTAGCAGACTTGTCGCTTCCTGGCTCGATTATAGGATTCCCTGATGTATAGTGAGAAATAGAATGACTTATTATGCTTTAATGTCATTTTCTGATACATAAAGGGTGTTTCCTATATGTCCATAATACATTTACGGCTCTGTTTACAATTTATGATCTAGTTATAATCCGCCATATTGGAATTTGGGCCATAGAGATCATTAGAAGGACTAATTATATGAGTTAAGGTCATTTTCTGACAAACTGTATGTTTGTAATACATTTATAAGCTCTAAAATGGTTCCTTCTTATGATAACAGTGAACTAAATGCTGATTGGACGTCCATATTTTGATGTCTCTTGCTTCTTTCATAAAAATGTGAAACGGCGAACAATAAGTGACCCTTTGGCTCCTATATCAATCTGTATTATGGTCATTTTGGGAAGTCTTTTTAATTATATTTGATAAAAACTTGTATTTTAATCGTGAATTATATCAATCTAATCTTTCATCACTTTGGCATCCAACAGATTATCACTCCTATCAGATATTGACAAGTTTTTCCTGTTATAAAGGTGATTTGTTCAGATGGATCAGACACAGTGCTCCATCAATGAAATTAAAGATATTCAGGTAAAGGTGTTGCTTGTACTAGTTGTAACTTCTCCTTTATCGAAACCACGCCTTTCTTCCTCTGTAGGCGAATACCCTCGCCATCAACTGCAATGGAAGCTATGCTGTATTAGCGGGGTGAGCCATCTTTACTTCTGCCTGTATTATTGTCTTTAATTTCTGCTAAATGTATTTCAGGCGTCGAGACCTTCTTCTCGTCAATCTCAATGATATTCAAGACCGCAAGAAGATTTCATTGCAGACCAAATGGGAAACGTCCGCTGCTCAGTGGAACCCTATTGACCCCAAGAAGTTTGCAACAGCGGTAAGTTGATTAATAGAAGGACCCTTGTTGATTGTAGATCAAAACAGGTTGAATAGAGGATATCTCGGCTTTATTCTTTCTCTAAGCGCAACAATCGAGGTGACCTCTACACGTGGAGCGAACGACAATTAGAGTATTCGGGATATCTCAAAGGGCATGTCAGATCGATCAGCTCCATTGATTGGTGCCCGCATGACGTCAATCAATTAGCCACGTCATCAGTTGACAGCTTTCGCGCGGTCTGCATCTGGGACACTCGGGGTGAGACGAAGAAACCTGTTTTGGCCTTCGAATCTGTTGGTGAGTATAGATTGTTTTGAGAGATTTATTTCTTGTAAGACGTTAAAGCATACAAGAGTTACAATCAAACGAACCCTTTCGGTTCGCTAATTATTTTGGTCCGAGCCGGGGCTCGAACTCGCTACCTTCTGATCGGCAGTCCGACACACTTGTCACTACCATCTGGGCCACCAGCCCTGTATATTCTTCCGACAATTTGAATATGAAATATGTGGTTATCATGAGTGTGTTAACACGGAGCGCACAATTTGAATAACTTTTCAATTTTTGTGTGTTTCAGCGGGAGCCTCTCACTTTAGATGGAATCGGGTAGCTACAAACATTTTCGCAACTGCTCATGAATCTGATGTCCGTCTTTGGGATATTAGAGTGAGTAAATTGTGACTGAAGTTTAATATTGTTTATAGTAAGAAGCTAGTCTACGGTTAATTCCTCCCTTTACAGAAAGGCAATATGCCGAGTCACTACATCGCAGCTCATGTCTCCAAGGTCTGGGACATTGATTGGAGACCTGACAAAGAAAATGAACTGGTTACATGCAGCCAGGATTGTAAGGTCAAAGTGAGTGCCTATTCTCGATATTTTCTTGAGAGTTATCGTGTATATTCTTATTCTTTATTTGCTCCTAGGTTTGGAACACAACAGATACGAAATATCCAATTTGGGAGTACAATACTGTTAATATTCCCTTTATGCGGGCACGCTATACGGTTGGTAGCAGAAAATCTTTACTACCACGTCATACGTACGTAGCTTAATTATGGGTGATTCCACCTTTTTTATAGCCCTTCGGACTAGGTCTTGTAACCATGCCAACACTGTATCGCCGACAGGAAACAACATTAGTATTGTGGGGGATCAATTATGGCCTCAATCCTGTTACTAGCTTCAAAGGTCACCAAGACGTTGTTCTTGGATTTGATTGGCGAAAGACTCCCACTACAGGTAAGATATTTAATAATAAATGTAGTATAACATGTCAGACTACTTTTAAATTCAAAAGTAGTATTTGGTTAATATATTTATTGTTTTAATTATTTTTAATTTTTTTTAATTTAGATGACTACGAACTAGTAACCTGGTCTCGTGATCAAAGCCTACGTGTTTGGCGAGTCTCCGGAGATGTTGTTTGTCAATGTGGGGGACAAAATCCGGATTCATTAATGTCACCACTAGAGGGTGTTTTGGAGGAGTCTTCCGAGGGCGAGGTAAAATTATTGAATACTATTATGACAATAATAAATAGAATCCTTTACAATTTATTTGTGGTTTGTAGAATTCGATATTTATAGTTAGATATTGACGTGAAGTTGTTCATATATGCAGGTAAACGAAGAGGATGCTGCCGAAACGACAACAGCTGGTCCCAATGACGACATCTGTAGCTCGTCGGAGTCGCTTACTCCAGCTGCTAATGGTTCATTTATTGGTACTGGAACCACTGATTTGTCACCGGGAAACACAAGAACTGAGCCTGTTGTTATGACAACAAATGCTGTTGTTTCGAGTTCAGTGCCCCTAGCTACCACACCAACCAGTGAGTAAATTAGCGTTCAGTGTGCCTAGCTACCGCACCAACCAGTGAGTAAATTAGCGTTCAGTGTGCCTAGCTACCACACCAACCAGTGAGTAAATTAGCGTTCAGTGTCCCTAGCAACCACACCAACCAGTGAGTAAATTAGCGTTCAGTGTCCCTAGCAACCACACCAACCAGTGAGTAAATTAGAGTTCAGTGTATCTAGCAACCACACTAACCAGTGAGTAGTGTAGCGTTCAGTGTCCATAGCAACCACACCAACCAGTGAGAAGTGTAGCGTTCAGTGTCTCTATTACCACACCAACCAGTGAGAAGTGTAGCGTTCAGTGTCTCTATTACCACACCAACCAGTGAGTAGTGTAGCGTTCAGTGTCCCTAGCAACCACACCAACCAGTGAGCAGTGTAGCGTTCAGTGTCTCTATTACCACACCAACCAGTGAGAAGTGTAGCGTTCAGTGTCTCTATTACCACACCAACCAGTGAGTAGTGTAGCGTTCAGTGTCTCTATTACCACACCAACCAGTGAGTAGTGTTGCGTTCAGTGTCCCTAGCAACCACACCAACCAGTGAGAAGTGTAGCGTTCAGTGTTCCTAGCAACCAGTAATTTAATTCTTTAATACCAAATTCAGTTTTATTGAGTTTCTTTGGATGCATATTAGTGAATTTTTGAAATGTATAATTCAGGTTGCCAGCCGCAGCCTCCGATCAGTTTGTCATCGATCAAAAGATCGCCCAGCACAACCAAATCTCTCCAGCAAGAATTCTCCTTGCTCAACACCAGCACCCCATACGTAAGCAACCCTCCTTCCTTGCTCTGAGCGCCCGACCTTAAGGTCTCTCCTCTTTCAGTATGAACTTGAAGAAATGGATTACACTGCCCGGCGTTGTCGGCTCTGTCTCAAAGTGGGGCAGCTGCGAGTTCTCGTCCAGATGACCTTTCCCCACCAGTACCCAGCAGCCAGCCCGCCCTACTTCCAGTTTCTCAGTGCCAATATGAAGCCCACCCAGAAGCAAGTGGAAGACCTCATCAAGGTATTCCAAGACACCTCCTCGGACAACGTCCAGTTCAGCCGAGGATGTGTGGAGCCGTGCATTCGGAAGATGATCCCTCTGTTGGAGTCCTGGCAGGTAAGAGTCCTCGTCATTGCTGGATCTTCACCTGCTTCCTCTCTCAACTCTCTTCCTGATCGTGCAGAAGGAGGTGGAGGTCGCCCGCGAGTATGTTGACCCCGCATGCACTGCACCCTTGACCCCCCAGTCCACAACTTACGTCGAGTTCAGCGATTTCAATGTTCCTTTTCCTCGAACTTCTGGAGCTAGGATCTGTTCAAATGGTACGTTCTTATCTCCTTCACAGTTCTTATTTTACGTTCTTATCTCCTCCACAGTTCACTGTTTACGTCCTTATCTCCTCCACACGTCTCTGTCTACGTCCTTATCTCCTTCACAGTTCTTATTTTACGTTCTTATCTCCTCCACAGTTCACTGTTTACGTCCTTATCTCCTCCACA
>JAUZNC010042247.1:0-17320 GCA_034780395.1 Vannuccia rotundouncinata | reverse complement strand
TTGAGATAATTAATTTAAATATCTTGTATGTGTACTAAGTAACGAAAGCAGGTCCGCTTGGCACAGACAAGAATTAAATTAAATGTAGTCGCGACTTAATTATAAAAAATAAATTATTAACACGCATTAGAGCGAAGAAGATTGTGGAGCAGCTGCAAATTAACTAATTGTCATTTGATGTTGATAACAAATAATCTTGCGTTTCTAATATCCAAACAAAGAGAAAATCGTGCAGTTTCAAGTTAATCTATAGAACTTTTCTGCTATTTAATACAATAGAAAATGAGATATTATATTATGAAAGAGAATGGGGAAATTCTGTCGAAGATGTTCGTGGTAAATAAACTAGCGACGTTCTAAACAAAAAGATTAATCAATCGCGAAGCAATGTTCTAGGACACAATTTCGGGACGCATCAACTTGAAAACAATAAAAACACCGCAATGAATGTATCTTGTGTAACAATTTTCAGTCGATCTCGCAAGATACCATAAAAATAATAAATAGTCAAGTCGGTTTAGCTACAGTGTCGCCTATACATTGAGTACAAATAGCGCCACTCTAGGCAAACGAGATCCTGGGCCGAAGCTAACGTTTTCTAATGTCTCCATCAAACTTTTATAATATACTTTGAGATATAACGAAATAATTACAACCATAAAGGCTGAAGACCTAACCTCATACTAGAGATTTGCTTAGCCTCTATACTCAGGACGGTTTTCTCGTAGAATGGTGACCTCCTTCTAAAATAATATGCCCTAAATAGAGGACATTGGATTCACTTGGGACAACTTCAATATCCGCGTACGCATGGCATAGTTTTATTTTGTTATAAAAAGTCAGTATGACGCCGTTAACATCGCTATGCCTTGTTCAACGAATTAAATGCAGTCCCACTTTGAAGATGGCACTATATTTTGACGTGTAGTATACGATGTACAGTCGGGTAAGGGAGGCACGCACAAACATAAATCCCTTTTTAAATTCTAACTGCAACCCCCCTCCCCTCCACTCTTTGGAATCGAAATACCAGATTCGGCAAATCTTTAGTCAGCGGGAATTAAGTGTACTACTACTACACGTGTAGTAGGAATGTCGTATGGTATACCACTGACCTCCGATAGCCGCGTTCCGCATCTGCCATTTCACCCCTTTGACTATAGTGCTATGGCAAGGGTAGCCGGAGATACATAATACAAAAAATGGTTGAAATTATAATATAGGCAAAGGGCCATTATCATACACAGCAGCTATAGATATACAAACAAAACCGGCGAACACTTTGGAAAGCAGCAGACGCAAGTAATGGCTACTGTCGATCGCGCGCACAGATGATTTTGAAGGTCACTGGCACAGGCTGACATATAGCGATATTTAGCCTTAGAGAAAATGAAAACATACCGCAGAGGTTAACCAAGGAAAAGTCGGGAGTGTTTGTATAGTTCATTTATAGAAATCGATAGATATATTGCAGAGAAAATAAAATAATCAATACTTATAGGCACAGTGGTATTTAATGTGATAAGATTTTCTTGCTATTTTCTCCCCAGCTGAAAAGGACTGCCTTAGAACGCCAAAAAGCGGGTTTCCACGGTGTAGCCAGCTAGCTGCTAAAAACAGCGCCTGCTGTATCATAGAACGATGCGGTGAGGAGTGGGGTAGACTAGAAAGAGAACCCAGCGACTAACAATTATAGAAATATTTATCTAAAGTGCCAGCACAAATCGATTTTGCTCTGAATATGTCAACATTAAGCGTGCAGAAAATCCGTTTTTAAAAACCAGTTAGCGAAAAGTGTCCCCTTTTGGTGCTTCTCATAAGAGAATATCCCGCTGGGATTGAAAACCTTTAAAGTTATGTATTTGAAAGAAGTCTACAAAACAATATCGATAACCAACTTTTTAACACAAAAGCTCAAAATTATAGAAAACCATTTCGCACAAACTATAAGTATAAGCTTCTATAGCCTAGCCGCTGTAAACTTATCGTACAGTCATGAGTTACAATAATTATTAGAAAGATATTTACTGAGATAATTAAAATTGGAAACAAATCCTATGCCTAGGGACCAAGTTAACTTCTGATGTTTCTTTAGGTTTAAAGTTAAGTTCAAAGTTATGATATGACGCATTGCATGATAAGTCAAGTAGCGGACAAGTTTCGATGTACAGATGCTGTACGGCTATATCTTGTTATCCATATCCAGGAGTATTTAATACCGCGGGCAGTTTATACGCGCTAATATATTTTACCCTTAAACTTTTACAATTACCTCAATCAAATAATATTATATAGCCACTGCAATTCCTAAAAAGTGGCCAAACTGCTATAATATAATAAATAAAATAAAAGAAGTAAAAGAAAGTGTTTCTGATCAGTGTTGTGATAACCGACTGTACTTAATTGTTAAGTTATGCATTGCGAAACTGAAACAAAGTAGTAAAAGAAGACACAGCTGACTAAAGATACAAAAGGGAACGAGATTAATTATTTATAGATTATTATCTGGTATAAGCAATCTAACAAAAAAACGGCGAAGTCAAAATTTTAAAGGGAAATAATAGATATTGCTAAATAAAGAACAAAAGAGACAAATCAGGTAAGGAAAAATCATCTAAAAGGAATAAACTTGTTTTTCTTCAATTGCATATTGTCAAAATAATGACGGTACAGTCTATAAAGTTCTAAATATAAAACATGACAGCTTTATTTATGAATATCCTGGACCACACAAAGGTAAAATCGGTAAATAATGTATCAACATGGGTGACAAAATTCGGTGACATATAATAAATCGGTAGAGAACGAAGGTCCACTACAGTCAATAACAAGAAAACAAAAAATAACAGTATTACAGCAACAACTATGGTTGGATGGAAGCTGCAATGGCGGAGGGGGTGGGGTGAGGTCGAGAATCGATATACATTAGTGGACAGAATTTTCTCTCCACACAGTGAACTAGTAATAAAATGCTAGAATGAAGTAGATGGCGATAAGAAAACGAAGAAGTTGGAAAGAGAAACGGGAAAATACCAAAGGAATTATTGAATTTATTGTTGGGGAGAGTTTATGCGTGCATAATTTTTAGCATGCGTGCTTCATTTATAGTCTATATCCTCTGACCTTTGGAGAAAATAGCGTTGATATTAAAAACACAAGGAGATATTATCTTCTTCATAAATGCTAGCTTGTGGCTAACTATAAAATAAATAATAGTCCGCTAATTAAAATTGAAAAGGTAATTGACTAAAACTCATTATTTAAATTAACATTATAACGCTAAACGAAGAACCAACTGAACCAAAAGATATTAACACACTTAATTCGTGCATACTCCAAAGGCAATGACTTAAGGCACATAACTGAAATTATAGTTAATTAATTGAGGGGGTATACGTATGTCGCAAGTGACTTTTGGAATGTTATTGACCTTTAAAGGGGTAGTATTTATAGACGAATATTATATATTAAAAGTTGTGTATATGTAAGTTGTATATTATCTATAAAGATTGAATAATTAAACATTTCTGAAAACTGTGATTAGAAAAATTGAGCTTTAGGAATTCGAAGAATAGATAAGGTCACTAAAAAATACATCTTAAGAATATCTAAGAACCTTATGATTGATCAATGATGAAGAGTAAAAATAATGACTTAAATTAAAATATAAACCGCTTTAAGCAAAGAAAAAATTGATATGTAATACAGATTGATAGAGAGGAAGGGGTTATTTAGTATTTCAGTAGTTGTAAATACAATATTATATAGTCAGAATATATAGATAATGCATCCAAATATGCTATAATGGTTTTTGATTTATAAATAATTGAATAGTAAGGTTTCGGTCTGTCAGACCACTTCACGGTACATAATGTTACAACAATTAACACGGAATAGCAAGTGTTAATATCCACATTTTCGCGGATTTCAAACGTATAGCTAAACGCCCCATTTTATTTATTTCAATGTGAACGACAGTATAGTAAGTTAACCATATTATTATATAAACGCAATTTGGAATTCTGTCTATAGAAAGTCTTCTCAAATGCAAAGTATACAATCCTAAAAGGTACACTGTACAAACCAGTTGCACAACTCATCTGTTGTACCATATTTTTTTTAATTACAGAGATTTATGCCAAAAGACGTTATACAAAACACCGACGGGTACACATCAGTATTTAGGTAATATTCCAACTATACAATGGCAGTAAACACCAGCTATTTTAATGGTGTCTGAAAGCTAAAACGCTAAAAAATCACTGCAAATATTTATTCTTTCCAGAATACGTAAACTGGAATTTCATTAATTTCACTTGAATGATATGATATGATCGTTGCTTTTTTCTGATGTACTATATGGAACATTATCGAATTTCAATCGATAGCATTTTTCTTGTATTACAATTATTATCATGAATGTTGAGAATGTTAAAAGAACAATTCCAAATTAATAGAATCTAATAATATTATCAATCAATCAAACAATCTCTGCGTCACAATTTCACCAGTATATCACCAGTTTACTGCTAAACTTCTTCAGTAAAAGATGTAAAACAGAATAATTTTGATGTATAATTATTGTTATAGTTTAATCTCTATATTTATATGTAACAAGCCAACCTGTACTTGTAACAATACTTTTAACGCGTTCATATATGACATAACGAGATATTATGATACAATAAAAAATATTGATTTATACTTTCCTAATTATATTTATATAAATTTTATCTGGGATCGATCCATATAAGCCAAATAATTTCAACTATAAATTATAATTACCGATCAATCTGCCTGGATTTTATTATATACCTACAATAATTATTTATACTCATGCTTTGCTTGTCCTTTAACATAGCGTTAATTTCTGACGGATCGACAAGACATCATAGATCAAACATATTTTGGTTCTGGTAATATAGCAGATAGACGAGGTTAGTGAATTAATATATAATCGAAGGTCTCCATAATATAATTAACTGATTTTTATGGAATATTATTATATACCACATTAAACAGATAAAAATAAATTAGTTAACGAATAGAGATTTTTTACCAATCGAGACAGTAATTATTTCTTATACAAGTGTTGCATTTATGGTTCGAGACAATAATTATGCATATTGTATTTCAATAATTCATTTACTTCAGAGAAAAACATGCTTTCATAATTTTTTAAGGGAACATCTTCTGCGTTTTTTCTTCAATATTTCTTTAATTTGTCGTTGTTTTTATTTTAATAAACCTTTTCATTTATAATCTAATTAATTATAAACTAATACCTTCATAGCTACCATCTTGTGGTAAAATTTTATAATTATAACAATACATAGAAAGTGAGGTAGGTACATCATTTAATTCATCAGAACAATTCGGTCAACCATTTCATTAATATTAATCAAATATATATTTTAATTAAACCAACCAATTAAATTGGCCGCCCAACCTATAAATTCAAAAGTCTTTATAAAATAATCGCAATAAATAAAATGAGATTATTAACAATAGCATTAATTCAAACCTTCATTTATTAAAAATGCCACTTTTAATCAAAACTAAATTTGACTGTACTAACAATATTAAAACATCTAAAATAACATATTTTTTGTTTTTTACATAATTCAAATCTTCATTTATTAAAAATGCCACTTTTAATCAAAACTAAATTTGACTGTTCTAACAATATTAAAACATCTAAAATAACATATGTGTTTCTTTTACATAATTCAAATCTTCATTTATTAAAAATGCCACTTTTAATCAAAACTAAATTTGAATGTACTAACAATATTAAAACATCTAAAATAACATATGTGTTTCTTTTACATAATTCAAACCCTCATTTATTAAAACGAATAGGTACGAACCAAAATTTTGAAAATAATAATGTTAAAATATCTAAAATAATATTTGTTTCTTTTACATAATATGAAATAGTTTCTCCGTCACCACTTTCTTAATAAATGAAGTATTGATGAAGTGCGCCATGCCACTTCCCTAGCCAAGTGACTGTAAGTTAACTTAAGAAGAGCACACCGTATGTAAATATGCCTGACCGATAAAATCAACAAGACAGTAGGTAATTACTAAACAATAAAGTGGTACCTAGACCGACCTCTATTAGTTAATCAATTGGGACAAGCACAGTCTTCATGCGGTAACTACTTTCATCAGTGAACAGTATCGCCAACAGGTATGTCAAGAATGATTTAGGTCGCGGAACAAAGCTTTAATGGCAGTCAGAAACGATTATGAATGACTGTAATTGTTAAGTCAAGTAAGGTCAGTGATGTACTAAAGATGAGTGTTGTTATATCAAAGGAGAATGGAAAAGGTCATTCAATAATCACAAGATAGCGAGGTATAGATAGATAGCTAGAGATAGTGACTCTTGTTTTCTTCCAATAGTTTAGGGGTAAGACCCACCAAATAATATTATTAGTTTGTTTGAAGGTGGCGTGGGCGTTTTTGTTATTATTTTACATCTTGTGCGTATAATATATACATCTCCGTTAACTTGAGACTATGAACTGAGTAACCTGCTGTTAACAGTGGAGACAAAAACTTAATATGCGATGTATTCTTTTTTCACTTGCCGATCTGCCCACGTAATAGGGAATAGCGGATATTAGCAGACTGTGTTAGTCTTTCAAACTGACTTTAGCGAGTTAAGTAGAACGAAATGTATTAAATAAACACCAGAGAAATCAATTCGGAGTTTTCAACACACGTAAACATTGTGAGATTAGTTCTGTCATCACATACAAAAATAAATTCATTTACCACAGATAGTCTGTATTTATCAACAGCTAATAGAGACAACATAACAAACTTATAACAATATTCGGAAATAGAATTTATAATCTTTGACGACATTAATTTTAATATCTCGTGTTTCGAAAAGAGACACATTATGAACGCTATCTTTTTAATTCTAAGTGTGAAAACACCGCATTATTCATCCGTCGTGTTAATAAGATGGAGAAAACAGTATTACGATTTATGCAACAGTAAATAAAGAAGAATTACTATGGTGTCTTACTTGTGATGATACTGAACCTCCGGTTTCAATGGCAGCGGGATCGGTGTACCGACGGCGCCAATGCCGCTAGTGGGGACACCTGACGGGATCTTCGAATCGCAGAAGGCATGTCGAGCATCCCGCTTCAAACTGTGCGGATTTCGTGCAGTCACGTGACTAGCCGGACTCACAGCCGGCGGACTTGAGTCTATGATGTTGCTGACCAGGTGAGAGGTGGAGGCGGGTGCCACGGTGGTCCTCTGCTGGAGAATCGCCTCCATATTGATCTGGGGGGGCGGCGGCGGCCCCGAATGCTGCTTCAGCTTGGCCGTGCCGAGCTCCGTGGCGGTGCCCCGTGACCGGAAATAGGGGTCATGACGACTGCGACCACCTCGGGTACGGTCACAACGAACAGCTGTGGGACAGTGGATGACAAGAGGAGGCGTTGGGTGCCGAGTTATTGCAGTCGGGTGGGGCAGTGGTAGGAAGAGCCCGGGTGGGTAGAGCCCGTGAGGACCCACTGCGGACCAGGCCGCCAGGTTGGGGTAGTACATGGGGAACATGGCGACAGCTAGACGACGGTATTAGCGGGGAGCATCGAGCAGCAAAATAATTGAATCAAAAAGAATTCTGAGGTCTTTCTTAATAAACGCGAGCGTCACAAATGCCTGATTTCTCGGCAGCCTCGACTGTAACCATACAGAGAGACTGGAGCAGCGAGAGAGCAGTGGTGGGACAGCAAGGGAGCGGCGAGAAGAGGAGATCGCGAGAAAGAGTTACCAGTCAGGACAGCACAGTGCAATTCGATGCGCGTCGAGAGTAGAGTAAAGGATAGAAAGAGGAAAGGGGGAGACTATCCATCACTGAATACGATCCGATTGGTTCTACCATTATGGTTAAGGTTAAGAAATGAGGTTGCCTCTTACTAAAAAGAGCAATATCTGCCTCACAGGTATATTTGTCTATATAATATGTCAGACAGAGGATATATAAAACTTCTCCATATCTAAACTAAAGACATGGCGAGTTTCACTGTAATTTATATCTTTCCTCTCAATCGTAGCAGCAAATTTCTTGTCTCCTTCGTGGAAGGGAGGAGGGAAGGGGCTTCGGGGAAAATATTATTCGAATGTGTCAAGGGGAGTTGGCAGGCTGCAGGGCAAGCTATAGGAGTGAACATTTATTAGTGTTGTCACTTTTAGTGATTAGGTATACTGTAGCTGTTGAATTAATCATGGAGTAACAAACATGTGATCCTGCGCGCTTCATTCACAGAGAAACGGCTGGGGGGGGGGGCACAGGTGATATATTGGTGGTTGTTGTTATATTGTGCTTTAGATAAGGATCTAAATGTAACACCAGATACGGTTATTGAAATCACATAGCTAGACAAATATTGTCTTAAGTGTCTTCCTTAAACACATAATGTTTCGATGCCGTAATTATAATTCTAAAATTGATTAATTAAGATGTAAACGAATTGTGAAAGCAATTCTGATAATTATCGTTCAATTTAAACATTATGAATTATATTTTGGTACGAAGATGCGTAGATTATTTAGATTGGGATTATTTAATTACATAAATATTAACATAGCTCTAAGGGTTTTTCAAGATAACCTATGTAGAAGCAATATTTTAATAGACGGTTGTTAATTTAAAAGACGAAAAAGGATAATTTAAAAAACGAAATTGGAGAGAAAAAACTTGGAAACTACATTTAGAAAAATAAATTTAAAATTACTTCCTTTTCCTCTAAATAAATATTAAATTATATAGCCATTTAGATATAAATAAATGTCTGTATAATTTAATATTTATTTAGAGGAAAAGCAATGTAATTTTTTAAAAAAATTCTAAATGTAGTTTCCACGTTTTTTATCTCCAATTTCGTCTTTTAAATTATTAACAACCGTATATTAAATATTGCTTCTATAGGTTATCTTGAAAAACCATTAGAACTATTTGAATATTTATGTAATTTAAAAAATAAACGAATACAATAATTTAAACTAAGTCTATCTTCATTTTAGTATTTTAAATGATTATAATTAATTTTTGTTGACAATATAAATTATAAACCATTTGAAAAAAACGTTTCTTAATTAGCTTTATTGACTGTATACCACCCACGTTAGACGAATCTTTTTTCCATAATATCAGAATAATTAAGTAAAATAAAAGGCGACAATTCGAATTTCACAGGGCATTATTCTTCGCTTTATAAGTGGACGAATATTAATATTTAATATCAATGGGAATATTTGAGACGTATAATCTTAACTATATACACTAAGATACCAATTATAGCGACAATGAACAAACGTGTTATACTAATAATTCAATGTCATGCATTCATGAACATAACATAAATATCATGCATTTATTTATTAATTGTATTTCACAATAATATTAAATATCTTTCGTTTAAATATTAATCGTTCTTATAATATTTTCAATGTAAATTCTAAAATAAATGTTGATAAAATAAAAAAAATCAAATGTGATTTAATTGTTATAAAATTTTGACTTAAATTATAAATAATATAATTTGCATAATCTTGTATTTAAAGGCAGACAATAATTTTTTTTTAATTATTCTATTTAAGTCATTAATGTCATACTATATGAAATCACATAATATAGAATTCATATAAAAGCACAAAAACATTTAAATTAATTAAATAATTTCTTCCATTAGCGAAACCTTACTTCTCAAAACATTAAACCTTCATTATCAAAGGTTAATTATACATAATATATCAAGATATTATATTCGAATCATTTAAATCGATTTTAATCAAATTCAAATGTGTTACAATATATAATGTGGCCGTCGAAACTATGAAACATTGAACGTCCGCTATTTTATCAAAATAAATTTTCCTATAGTAAAGCTCATCAAACCTGTTTTTTTTAAAGGAAAAAACACTGAAAAATGTAACGCTATAATCTTTCGGACATGACACAGTGACTCATCCAGAAATCTATTTAGATTTCATATAAAGATCCTATCTCCTATAAAACTGTTCCCTATAATATATAATATAAGTTAACTAATTTAATAATATAAACTTCTTAACAATTAAAGTCTATCAGACTCCACAAACAGCAAAAATATAGAAATATACGAAATGACAATATAAAAATAATTAAATGATATGAACCAAAAGTGGGATTGATGTTATATAAGGGTACTAGGAACATAAATATCAGAAAGCAATAAATACAACTGAAAATAACGTTTTGCTATTGTTCCAAAAATTTAGACGAATATAATAAAATTATGAAACATTGATTATCAAAACATTTATTACAGAAAAATTAAAATAAAAACTAGTGAAATTGTCCACAAAAAAAGTTAATTAATACAAATGAAATTTTCGTCTAAATACATACAATAAAACAGGATAATATATTTTTTATGTAGCCCACAAAGTCATTATAATTTAGGTTTAAAACGATTTGAAAATGGATAAAATTGTTTAGTATAATAATAATATGCCATATACCATAAAGCAATAGTGGTTCACAAGCTTTTCTAGTTCACAAAATTATCAATGAAGTTAAAACGAGTTTTATATAGAGTGCATAGAGAAGTCCCGCACAAACAAGTTAGCTAGCAAGTTTGTATGTGTGTATATTTATGTATGCTACAACCGCCGGGAGGAATTTCAATAAGTCATAAAATCAGCAATGTATAGGATAATACTCTCCACAGGTAATCTTATAGCATTATATTATAGTGACTGACTCCACTTGCAAAATACTGATAATATTACTAATTACAATATGTATCCCTCCTTTTAAAGAGAGCATAGACTATAAAACTAGACTAAGACCGTTAGAAGAATAACCAGGCGGCGTCAGACTGAAAATCTGATATAGTAAATATGGAACTATTTTGAAAACGATAAGAGGTCCGTACTACAACAAATAAAAACACTGGCCCAATTTACGGACGGCTAAATAGGTGTAAAAGGGAACCGAATCAATATCGTTATAATATTTTGTTGTGTTTTGTTTTGTTGATTAGATAAAAGTAATGCAGCGTACTGCAAAGATGGGAAGTCAGTCATCTCATTTCATCCAATCAACCTTGAAACTAAGATATGTGATAAAATGTATTAACAAGAGTGATAACATCGGCCACCAATGCCCATAACCCCAGTTGTTGGACAGTAAAAATGGAATTAAGTTCAAAAGAGAAATTCTCCCCCAGTATAGATATAAGTTACAATCCATAAAGTTGGTTATTTTTTAAGTTGGATTGTTTTTTATTTTTTTTATTTAGCAAATAATTTAAATACGTAGGTTGATCCTTTTGTCTTTGTAAAAGCGATGAACAAATATTGTTCCAATTGTAATTAAATCTTCACAACTTATTTATAATTATAGCAGAAAATCTTTTGAATATAAAAATTAAATTGCAATATAATATTTTCCTTTCATATAAACTATATTTATAACTATAAGTATTCCAAATTCGGTGATCATTCCACTTCCTTTCGTATAAAACAAGGCGTTGATTTCGGTCAATCCAAACTGTTTACTAATTAAGTAGAAAACAATCCTGCCTGACGTTTAATTCACCTTTGCTATACATTTTTAACATTTGAAGGTCAATTTTTCAACAAACTGAATGACGTATGTAAAGAAAAATTCTCTGTCTTCTATAATTCACCGATAATTATGTAGCTTACCTAACGTGCAGAAGGATGTATATTTAGCTTCAGCCTCACCTTACTGATACTTATTAGATAGAAAGAATAAATAAGTTTAAAAAGTAAGTTTAGGGCAGATACAAGACACGAGGAAAGAGAATGTTTTATAATTCCTCTCTAATTTTACATAAATGTTATTTTGCAAAACATTTTTATCTTCAATATTAATTTATTTTTAATTAAAACAATTCTATCGGTAGCGTTACTTTTATTGTTTTGTCTCTGGAAAAAAGTGTTGTCGCAGTTTTGTTGGAGATATTCGGTTGAAATCCATTAAACAGTGGTAGGATTGAATGAAGAGACAATGAACTATCTATCTTAAATAGGTATAATAAATCACCCTTAATTTGCTACCTATTACATAATATAATAAATAGATAAGAGTAGTTGAATTGGAGGAAGGGGGGTGGTCTAGTATCATACAACTCACCATCTATTTGCATTCCAACCCTGATACAACAAGCCAGTCTACAAGCTGAGCACCGCCTTCTGGTGTGAATATTGATAGAGCACCGGCCATCAACCGGACAGTGATAAGACTTCTTGTTCTGCACGGCCCGTTTGAAGAAGCCTGCGAAGAGGACAACATGAAAACAATGTCATATACCTTTCAACACCCGAACATGGATTCTATAAGCGTTGCATGAAACAGACATCTTGCATGTGAGTTTCAAATATCAAAGTAAACAATTCCAAATGTCATTTTTTTGAAAATAAGGAACGTCGTTCGTTCAAGAGAAAAATTAGTTTTATATATTGGAGATAAATGAAAACTACAAATTCCCAATTTGACTGAGAAAAAACAAATGGACACAGATTTTTATTAAATATATTTAAACGAAACTGAATTTTAAAACAACAATTTACGATAAATTTAGTTTTAGGCGTTATGCTGAGTATATAAAAAAAATAGAATTATATATTATCCCATTGAGCTAGCTTCAATACGAAAGATCAAAAGTTGATTAATTATCACCGCTGAATAGCGTCTCCCTTTGACTAGAAAAACGTCGGCAAAATAAATAATATATCACTAGCGGCTTAGTTACATATTAATGTTTGTATACATTTACTATAAATAACCCTAAGGTCGCAAAGTAAGACTCAATCGTGTCTCTGTATATAAAGAACAAAGATGGCGACGTCAATTATGCTAGTTCAATTTTTGACTCTATGGTTAAGGTTAATCGGTTTAATACTATAATGGGGAGTGGCTCTCTATATGAAATGTCTCGCTGTATAGGCTTGTATAATATGATAATATTACTTGATAGGGAAGTAAACAACATAATATGATATCTATCGGAAAAGTAACAATGAACTGAGCCAATTCTCCATGATACTAAACTTGTCTACAAAATATCTGAAATACTGAAGGTCTACGAGTATCGGCGGCTTATTATTATAAGTTACAAAAAATGCTTAACTTGTAATACAAAAAAATATTAAATAATCAAAATACTAGTTTAAAGTTTTCCTTTCAACTAAATAGTGATGAAAATAATACACATATTAAAAAATCATTCACAATGAGCCGATTAAAATACTGATAAAATAAGTTAAATCGGCCCATTCATTAATGTGTGTAGTAACTTGTGCAATAATAGGCTACATTCAATATAGGCAGGAGAAAAGAAATTTGATATTTAGACATTATTATCCACCAGTTCTTTTAAAGTAAAGCTTGTCAATACCAATGATATTGTCAAAAAAAATGTATTAATAATATTACCGTTTTGTCTAAAGTTTTATTGTTGTTCAAGTCCTTTTTAAGTGCAACATACTAGAAGCTAGCTTAAATTAATAAAACAAAATAACAATGCCCTTCAAATCGTAAGGACAGGTTTTTCACAATTGAAATTGAAATTTTCTTTGGAACAATTAAAATGTCATGCTATCAATCAATTATCACGTTATTATATTCTGTGTATATAGGCAAAGGAATTACGTGTTAAAATCGTGTCGCAGTTTATAAAATATAATAAAAAGGCAAGAGGAACGTAAAGAAATCGCTTTAAAAATGTAATGCAGTTCGTCATCTATTGGAAATAAATATTTCTATTTATAAAACCTTAGGTACAAACATTTTTCCTTCAAACGAAGTGGCACGTTTTTGGTTACAAATCTATTTAATGACATATATTCTAAATGTCTCTTACGTGAATAGTTTTTATTAGAAACAGGTGAAAACTTACCTTTACAAGATTCACACGTGGGAAGGCCGTAGTGGTACCCAGAAACCTTGTCTCCGCAGACAGGACACGACTGACCGGTGGAACCTGTCGGTTCTGGTGTGACAGCAATCCCCGACGTCGACGGTAACAACATGGCCGCATCCAACTCCGATTTGTCAGAAATGGGAATTCTCGGCGATGGTCCCGAAGATTTCGAACGACTTGAGGCAATAAGCGGTTGAGGAATTAGTGGTGACTGCTGTACAAGATGATGGTGTTGGCGAAATGCAGATGTTGTTGACTCTGAAGACAGATCCAGTGGTGAGGACATTCCAGTATCCCTGTTAACGTAGGTGGGTGCAGAAGGCGCGACAACAGGCAGAAGGTTGTACTGAGGAGATGGTTGAATGGGTTGAGGGTAGTACGGATAGCTTTGTGGAACGGGGTGGGCCAAACGGGCCTGAGCCGCTGCATAGTGGGGTATAAGATGGCTGGGAAAGAAGTTGAAATTCATGCCCTACCAACAAACGACGGAAACGGCAACTGAAAAAGATGTTTGTAAAAAGGGAAAACTTGGAAATCGTCGATAGTTAAATGACTCAATCTATTAGTTGCAAACAAACCAAGCATTTAGTTTAAACTATGTTGGTGACCACACAAGAGCTAAAACCAAAACTACAACGCAGTAAATATAGGTAGTATGGACAAATCGTTTGTCAATGATTAAACTGTGTTCAATCGACCTCTAATTCTTTAAAGAAAACAAAAGGTCTAATTCATGTATATTGTTTACTTAAAGATTAATCAATCGTTATGTCAATACTGCAGTAATGTAAACAAAACTTTGAAAGTGGAATAAAATAATTTAACTTGAAATGTTGCAGAGCAAGACAATCGCCAACACAGAACTTACATAAAAGAAATTTAATTAAGGTGACACTGACAAAAATCAAAGACAGATGAATCATCCCGAACCAGTAGTGTGATTGCTGAGTATGAAAGATTATCAATTTCAAAAAAAGTAATTAAATGATATGAATAATGACTTAATTACAAAATGGATACTAAATATAATTATTAGTCTTAATTAGCCATACTTCTGTTAAGAAGTCTAACAATGAATTCAATTTCATTATAAAAGCTGCTTGAATTTTATATTTTTTTTAAAGAATCACCAATAGTACAGCTGTTAAGCTCTCATAATATTATAACAAGAATTGTACTCATTTTGACTTAAGAATGAAATTTCTTGTATAAATACAAAATAGTTTTTAAGTCTTATATAAACAACTTTTATTTAGAAAAATGTTTTTATAAAAATTAAATACCAACCTAAAATTAAATTTTCATAAATAATATTCCAGCAAAAAAAGTGTGAAAAACTATATTGAATACCTAATAAGTAATTATTTAATTTATTAAGCCAAGTATAAGTTTGATCTTTGAAAAAACTGATCTAACATATTATTGTACAAAAATTATAAAATTATCATAGGATAAAAATTCTAGAAGGATTCAAGGGATTTTTCTAAAATTTAAGGGTTCTCAAGGGGCATTCAAAAATTTGAAGGGAACCCTGAGAAGTACCCTTAAGTGGGTTTCATTGTATATTCAAAACTAAAAAATAAATATAAAATATTTGTCCATACATATACATCAAAAAATCAAGTACAATATGGTAAATAGCTAAAAATACAATGCCTTTTCTTTTGAAAAAAAATGTAATCCATATAGATAATAGAATAAAAATTTATATCATGAAAGTGTATTTGATTTGAAACAAAATATATCCAGACCAAAAGAAAACTAAGAAAACCTATATTAAAAATGCAATTTTAATTTTTATATAATTTGTTAATTTTTAAATTTGTATCAGCCTAGTATCACCAATTGGTAAAATATTAGTACTATTTGTTATGTTAATTTTACAGCTCTATATGGGTTAAACTTTAATTATAAGAATATACTAGAATATAATTAATACTACCTAATAATGCGTCACTACTTTTTCTATTTGATTTTATGTCAAAAATTTGACCAATAATCAAATTATAAGCAGTACTGTTATAGCAGTCTATTATATTATACATTGATAACTTGAAACTAATATTTCATTAATTTGAAATTATCCCAGATGGAAAATTGGCTTATACCTATTTATATGCTTTAATAAAATACATATATTGATACAAAAATAAAAAATACAATTATTAAAAAACTGTTTAAAAATACATTAATTCATATTTCTATACTAGTCTTGAAATTTCAACCCTCATAACTGGATTTCCATACTATTCCTATCAGAAATTAATAAAATGAAATTTCCATAAAAATTCCTTGAATTTTGAATTTGTCCAGCCTGAATTCCAATTCCTTTGTATGCCAAATATATTAGCCCTTTCCTATTATTTTATATACAAATTTCCTGATTGCACAACAGATATATTCTCCTAGGGCTACATGGAATGCAGACTGGGAATTGGGGATAACTATGTAGGGTTTGTACAATTTTCTTAAAGCAATTGAATTGAAAAATTCAATGATAAATGTCAACCCTTTCCTAGGTATCAAAAATATTGTAATTGTTTATGATATAGACAGTAAATTAATACACTATACTAAAGAAAGCAATAAGGACAAAATTTAAATTGAAAATTAATATTAGTAGGGATGAAAATCATGAATAAATAAAATTAAATTCTCATACCAATTCCTGGAATTCCAACTTGATTAAATAACCCTATGAAAGAGGACATATAATTAGGCCCTGTATGCTATATATTATCAGGCATATATTGTCTGGTCTAAATAAATATTTAAAAAATCCTTAAAAATTTTAATATATAAATGTCTCTACTATCAGTCAGTCATCCTACAGCCCATTCTTAAATGTTTTGGCATTGCCCAAAAAGTGGGCATTTCATCTTATTTTTATTGAAATCAAAACAAATGAAGGCATGCATTAAAAATATCAAATATTTTCATTGTAGTGTTACAGAACTCTGCATAAAACATGTGCAATAATATTGAATGTAAAACTGCTATGAGATCTTGGAAAGCTTATTTTCTTTTTTTTAACAGCTGGCTCTCCCTCATTAGCAACAATTTCTTTAACCTCTTCCAAACAGGCGTTTGCTACGAAATAAAAGTTACTTCCCAGAAGGAACATAGCAAACCTTGCTATTTTTCATTAGCCAATCAAAACCTCACAGTGTGTCTTTCAGCTTCTTCCTATGAAAACTATTTTTAGAAACTCATTCATTCTATGCAGAATTATATATATATAATATGAACTCTATTTGACCTAGCATATATACTTGAATATTCTTCAAAATTACTATAACTAGGCATACAATTATATAGGTAAAATGTATTATAACATTATATTATACTAAAAT